>JAJHSJ010000011.1:41084878-41268709 GCA_021015155.1 Magnolia officinalis
GGATCATCGTACGCATTTCCTTTGTGGTCGACTGGTTCAATGATAGCCAAACAATAGTCTGCTAGCGACCAATATGACTGACGACTTCTGTCTACTCCATCACATTTTCACGTTCAACGTCTATCCCAGGTGGAGCAATCGCAGTGAGTGCACGCGCCTGATGGTTGACTTTCTATACAAGGCGAGGCAGAGAGAGAAGTTGTGCGTGCCTACGTATGTTTTGCGACAGATCGTCTGACCGCACGCTCAAATAGAAGGACTGATCGCTCCCCTCGACCGGCTTTTACTCAAGATTGCACGCGAGTTCGGCTACAGTCTTGGCGCAGAAACGTCCAGTGCCGCAACATTTCATCAATGAAACTACTCCAATCAGATGGACATCGGGCCACGACAACGACAGCCCGACTTGAGGAAAGTGAGGATGAGACAGAGAGTGAAGCGGAAGAGAGTGAGGAAGAAGGTGGAAACTAAAATAGAAGAGGAAGTGAGCGAAGAAGAAGATGAGGCCCAGGATACGGAGGAGAGCTCCCCTCCTACGCCTCTGGAGCAGGACACTGATCGGGCTGCTAGGGATGCTCGTATAGCTCGACTTGAGGAGGGTCAGGCTGTCCTACGACAGGGTCAGGCGGTCTTACGATATGATATTACGGATCTTCGGGGCCTTGTGAAACACAAGTTCAAGAAAGTGACTCGTACTTTGAAGACTATCTTGTGCTGCGTGCAGGATAAGGGTGCCCCTCCTCCATCGCCAAACTCGGATGCCTAGTCATCCCTGCCGTTGTCTTGCAACTTGTTTTGGTTACTGCTTTAGGTTATGTTTGTGTTCGTGTTGCTGGGACAAGTAGTGTAGTAGTAGTCGAGTGTTTTCAGTGTTTGAAGTTTTGGTTGTAGTAGCTCACATGCATCTTCTGTCATGATTCATGTAACTCTGTATTCCATGTATTATGATAAATTTTGGTGAATGAAATGCATGCAATCCCTTTTGTTATGAATTGTGCAGAATGAAGTGTGTAAAATGCTTAAAGGATTGTGTATTGTTATGCTACATCTTACACAAATTGCACCCTATGTCATATAGGACATGCCATAGAAGGCCAAACAGATCACGACATGCCTCGTACTTACTGGTTCAATGGATCAGGCACCTCCCCAGAGTAATGGTCATACGGACCCCGGTTTGGGCCCTGTTCGTGAGGCTATGCTTGAGTCTCGGCCATCTACTGGTCCTGCAGTTGGACCGCCACCGTACACACCACCAGTTCGTGAGCAGAACCGTGCGTCTTCTTCGACGCAGCATGTGCCTCAGTCTGCCCACCTGCGGATAGGTTGGAGCAGTTGATGACAATGATGCACCAGCACACCAGCAGCTCTTAGCTATTATTGCAGGGGCCCTAGCTCAGGGTGGAAGTGCGACTCCACCTTCACCATCTGTACATCATTTTGAGACTGTAGGGCCTTCTGCTCAGGATGAGGGTGTGCCTCCCCCTGCACCTACTACATACCCTACGGGGAATCTGGGTACGAGTGGTCTCCTCGAGCGATTCCAGTGCTTGAGGCCTCCTACCTTTACGGGTTCTCACAGACCCGAGGAGGCCGAATATTGGCTCGACCGCATCTCCAAGATGCTGAGGATGCTACATTGTACCGAGCAAGAACAGGTCGAGTTGGCCACCTTTATGTTTGAAAAGGAGGCTAGCCTGTGGTGGGATAGTGTTTTGCGGACAGTTGCAGTTGGCTATATATGGACATGCACAAATTTTGAGTTCCGCTTTCATGAGAAGTACTATCCCCAGACGTACCGGCACGAGAAGGAGAATGAATTTTACGCCTCAGACAGGGAGGCATGACAGTGACAGAGTATGAGCATCGATTGACGGAGTCAGGCCAATATGTTCCAACGATAGTTGCCGATGCACAGATGCGGATGCGTCGCTTTTCCGAGGGCCTGTGCCCTGATATTCGCTCGAAGATGTTTGCTAGCATACCCTCCTATGCTGAGCTAGTACACATGTCTATGCGACCAGAGCAGGACGGGGATCCATTATCACGCTCTCGTGGGCCTATGATCCTCAGGCACAGACCAGATATGCCGAGCAGGCCATTTCAGCAAGAGGCTTCGCACAGACTCTCTTCCCAGGATTTCGATACCACTAGTTCCGATGCGGCGACCGGGCATGACCTGTACCTACTGTGGGAGGCCAAGCCACCCAGCGGAGAGCTGTTTCGCACATATGAGAGACAGTGGGTTCTCGCCGCCGTAGAGGATCGACCGCACTCGCCCTCAGACTATATCGGCTCCGCCCCTGCGTACTGTCCCTGCACATCCATCACTCCAACCCCCTGCACCTCGATTTAGGCCGCCTCAGCGACCTATGGTGCCTCAGCCCAACAGACCTCAGCAGGCAAACGTTCATGCACTTACAGCAGAAGAGCCAGAGACAACACCTTCAGTACCTATGGCCTTCGAGATCACTGCACATGTCCAAGGTACTCTTGTCTTCTTATTAGTGGACACTGGGTCCACTACCTCCATAATTTCATGTGCGGTAGTTAAGCATCTAGCTTTACATACTACTCCCACGAAGGGAGTGAGACTCACTACTGCTACTGGGACTTTTTTAGATGTCACACGGGCGTGTGAGGGTTGCTCAGTAGACTTGGGTAGCAGGACAATATTCGTTGACCTCATTGTCGCCCCACTATGGCACTACAACATTATCATCGGTATGGACTGGCTCACCGAGATGAAGGCAGAGATTGATTGCGATAATCGGGTCGTGACAGCCAACGGACCTGACGGCACGGTCTTTACTTTTCCAGTGCAGGTTAGTTGGCCATGTCGTGTTGGATGTTACGTCGCTTTACTAGAGCATGTTGATGGGCCGACGTTAGGAAACATGCCAGTAGTTTGGGAATTTGAGGATGTGTTCAGGACGATCCCTGGATTACCTCCTCGACGCGAGATCGATTTTACTATTGATCTTGTGCCCGGTGCGACCCCTATTTCATTACCTATGTATCGGATGCCTCCATGTGAGATGGAGGAAGTGAGGAAACATATTGACGTACTCATAGAGAAGGGCTTCATATGACCCAGTGTGTCTCCTTGGGGAGCACCTGTGTTGTTTGTCAAGAAGAAGGATGGGTCGCTACGATTATGTAATGATTACTAAGTCAGTCAGGGTATCATCAGTTGTGCGTCAGGGATGAGGACGTGCAGAAGACGGCCTTCAGGACCAGTTTTGGGCATTACGAGTTCCTCGTGATGTCGTTCGGTCTTACGAACGCGCCGGCCGTGTTCATGGATTTGATGAACATGGTATTTCGGCCATTTCTATACCGATTTGTCATCGTGTTTATCGATGACATCCTGATATACTCTAAGAATCGGGAAGAACATGAGGAACA
The DNA here is from genome assembly GCA_021015155.1 of Magnolia officinalis. Taxonomy (NCBI): domain Eukaryota; kingdom Viridiplantae; phylum Streptophyta; class Magnoliopsida; order Magnoliales; family Magnoliaceae; genus Magnolia; species Magnolia officinalis. The sequence continues at coordinate 41,088,287 of JAJHSJ010000011.1, forward strand.
CCTACAAGCAGTCTTAGATACTCTGAGGAAGAACCAGTTGTTCGCACAGTACAAGAAGTGCGACTTCTGGCAGGAGGAAGTCAAGTTCCTAGGACATTGGTGTCCAAGGAAGGGATAGCGGTGGACCTTGCTAACGTAGCAGTGGTTCAGCACTGGAAGCAGCCTGGTTCAGTTACTGAGGTGAGGAGTTTTCTGGGACTTGCTAGTTACTATCGACGATTCATTCGGGACTTCTAGAAGATAGCCAGACCGTTGTCTCAGTTGACACGGAAGGATCTGAAGTTTGCCTGGAATGAGAAGACGGAAGCAGCTTTTCAGAAGCTGAAGGACAGACTGACGTCCGCCCCTATGCTAGTATTGCCAGAGCAAGGGATCAAGTATATGATATACACCGACGCATCTCAAGTTGGTTTGGGTTGTGTCCTTATGCAGAAGGACAGGTGATTGCATATGCCAAGAGACAGTTGAGGAAATACGAGGAGAATTACCCTACGCACGACCTCGAGTTAGCAGCAATCATATTTGCATTAAAGCTTTGGAGACATTACCTCTACGGAGAGGACTTCGAGCCTTTCTGCGACTACAAGAGCCTTCGCAATATACTCACTCAGCGGGACTTGAATATGAGGCAACGCCGATGGATGGAAACCTTGAAGGACTTCAAGTTCGAGGTTTCCTACCATCCTGGCAAGGCCAACCTTGTGGCAGACGCGTTGAGCTGCAAGAAGGCTATAGTATTTGCGGCTCTGCTAATGATAGCAGAGTGAGATATGGTAGAGTTTGTGTGGGACTTCGAGCAAAAACTCACCGTAGAGGAGCCATTTGAGAGTGTCGCGCACATTCGGGTGCAACCACTTATTGACGACAGGATTATCGAAGCTCAAAAAGACGATGAGCGACTGATTGAGCTTAGAAGACTGGCTAGCGATGATGAGGATGCCGAGTGGAGAGTTGGCATAGATGGGGGCCTACGATATCGTGGCCGCCTATGCGTCCCAGACATTCATGACTTGAGATAGGAGATTCTCGAGGCAGCCCACAGATTGAAGCTTGCAATGCATCCTGGTAGTACGAAGATGTATCAGGACCTGAAGAGGTCGTATTGGTGGGACAATATGAAGGCTCATATAGCAGAATATGTCTCCCGTGGTCTCACATGTCAGCAGGTCAAGCCTGAACATCGCCGACCTCCTGGACTGCTTCAGCCCATGCCTATAGTTGAATGGAAGTGGGACTTCATCTCTATGGATTTCATATCGGGGCTGCCGAAGACGAGGAAGGGTTATGACTCTATTTGGGTGATCGTGGACCGGTTAACGAAATCTGCTCATTTCCTCCCGATTAAAGTCTCGAACTCTGCAGATGAGTTGGTCAGGCTGTACATCAAGGAGATAGTGCGTCTGCATGGGGTTTCCTTAGAGATAGTGTTGGACCGAGACACGTGATTCACAACTATCTTCTGGACTCGTATCCAGGAAGCGATGGGTGTGAAGCTGAAGTTTAATACCGCGTTCCACCCACAGACCGATGGGCAGACGGAGCGGGTGAATCAGATTTTGGAGGACATATTGTGAGCTTGCATGCTTGACTTCAAGGACAGTTGGGATGACTGACTTCCGTATGCAGAGTCCGCCTACAACAACAGCTTCCAAGAGAGCATTAGCATGACTCCTTATGAGGCCTTATATGAGCGCCCCGATCGAGCACCTCACTGTTGAGCAGAGATTGGTGAGAAGAGTCTGATTGGCCCAGAGTTAGTTCAGGCGACCTCAGAGAAGATCGACATTATCAGACGTCGACTTCTGATAGCACAGCAGACAGAAGAGCTATGCCGATACGAGGCGGTGACCATTGGAGTTCGAGGTTGGAGACCATGTATTTCTCAGAGTTTCCCCTATGAAGGGAGTCCTTTGGTTTTGGAAGAAGGGGAAGCTTACGCCATGATCATTGGCTCGTTCCAAATACTAGATCGAGTGGGCGCAGTGGCATACCGCCTTGCCCTGCCACTCCACTCGCGGGCGTGCACAACGTATTTCATGTATCTATGCTGAAGAAATATGTTCCGATCCTTCCCACATTATTAGATGGGAGCAGGTACAGTTGAGCGAGGATGCTACATATGTATTACGTCCGACGCGTATCTTAGACAGGAAGGAGTAGGTATTGCGTAGTAAGGTTATCCCACTGGTGAAGGTACTGTGGACACATCATACTGAGGAAGATGCTACTTGGGAGACAGAGGCCGAGGTCAGAAAGAACTACCCTCAGATTCTCGAGGAGTACGAAAAGGTACTAATTTCGAGGATGAAATTTTTCTTTAAGGGGGGTAGACTGTAACGTCTCAAAAAATTCCATACAAAGACCCGAGTACCACCTCAAGCAGAAATCACTCAGGATCAAATCCTTTAGGAATTAGATAAAATTAACTAAGTGCTAAACTAGATTAGTATGAAATCTGCTTGATCCACTTTAAATATAATCTGCAAGACCCAAAACTTGTAAAATCATTGACGCTAGGTTACCCTAAAATCTAGGATCAATCTCATTACCCAGTTGCTCTCGGGAGCACATTGAAACTCTGTATCGAATCTGGACCGCACGTCGAAAGTCCGATTACGATGAAATTATATAATTAGGACCGCATTACTGGGCTTGACAACCATCTCAAAAATCAAATCCAGATAGTGTCCCGAGGCTATTCGCTTGAGCCTGGAGTGAATTGCGTGAAAAAATGTGGTTTTCTTTAGAAATTAAATCTAATTTAAGTAATATGAGACTAGTCACTTGCGGGCTAGATATAAGCAATCAGACCGTCAAATTCGAACCCAAATACACCATCGGATCAGGGAACATTTTCCATACATGTCCGTGTACTTGTAACCCTAATCGAGTTTCAGTGACCGTTGAACTGAAACTGGTCCGCCACATGTGATCTGGGAACCCAACTGGAATGAAAACTTAACTCAACCTAGATCCATAGTCAGGGAGCTTAACTCCGACCTTTGGCTCAAGTGGGGGCTCCGGAAGTGCTCCGTTGAGACGGAACAGCCTCCCTTTGGACATAACCTAAGTATACCATAGCCCTGGGGTCATTCCCATTAGTTCTAGGCCTATATAAGGACCTTAAACCCTCTCTCATTCACTTCATACAAATTTGAGAAAACCCTAGGAGAGAGAAGAGAGTAAAGAGAGAGAAAGTGTGAAAGAAGTGGGAGGAGATTCTTGTTGCTCTATCTTGCCATTCTGCGTGCCTGACCATCACTATCACATCGCTATTCCGACGATTCTGACTTCGTTCTTAGGTAAGAAAAACCTAACCCAAATCTATTCTAGGGTTTCAATTGTTACAAGTGGCGAGATAACTGACTTAACTCATGCTATAGGTCAATATACCATCGTTGACGAAGCCTTAGCGTTTCTAGCGAATTCATTATGGTTCTACGGCGTAAGGTGCGGACTATAGACGCTTAGGTTATGGTTTTCAATGCTTTCAATGTCGGATAATGATAGATTCATGATCTGGGTGCTATTTCACATGTATAATGCGAAGTCTGTTTTGTGTTTCAGTTAGGTACTTATTATGTAGAATTCGGCGTATTCCTTGTATGTGTATAAAATACTGTATACGTATAAAATCTAAAAATGTGTTTGCCATGATTTACTACCATGTGTATATACTAGTTATGCGTGTGACAACTCTTTGGCGAAAGGATTCGTTCTAATACATGTTTGGGCCAATATATGTTATGTAGGCTATTAAGTGTAGTCTAAGTGTTTGTGAAAATGGTTGTATAAGTATGTACTTAGTATAGTAGTGCCTTGAGTAGGTGTTGAGATAGGATTCTTAACTACCTTAGTGATGTGTATGATTTCCTCCATGTAAGTTGATTAGTTTAATCGCTTTATTACCAAAATGCATGTGTATGGATTCTTGTTCATGTTACATCTTATACCATGCTTGATAACATGCTCGAACTACTTGGTTATCTTTGTTCTGACCTCTTCACATGCTTAGTTGTTAACATTGAATATGTGTGGGATTACAGTATGGTCCAGGAAATCGGGAACAGGCTTTGAGTTCGTGGCTGAGATTCATTCGCCACGTAGGACGTGTTTGACAAACCCGAGTCGTGTGTTGGTCGTCGGCAGTGGTTAGGCCATACGAAGTGCTTATGCACTTCATGTCGATCGATACAATGTGCACTCGTATTAGTCGAGCTCGCCAAGTAACCCGATTGGCCTATTTTATGTTCACCATGTATGGACGCTATTGTTTGAACCTAAGGTACCGAACTCACCAGTGAAACCCCGTTAACCTTGGTACCTCGATCCGCTAAGACTCATGAACCGGACATGGTGGTATGGGACACTGTGGTCAAGCTGTCGGCCTACACCGGGTCGACGAGTCCACCCGTAGTGACCAGTGAGCAGTCAGAGCTCGTGAGCTGAATACGGTGGTATGAGACACTGTATTCGAGCTGTCGGCCTACACTGATTTAGTGACGAGCCCTTTGTAGTGACTGCGAGCATACTTTGAGCCTACACTGAAGCGACGAGCCGTATGTAGCAACTAGAGTATAAACTAGGCCTACACTGCATCGTGGCGACAAGCCCTTTGTAGTGACCTAGAACCGCAACATCGTATGATATTACTAGGACTGAAGACCCTAGAATGGATCATCAGTTGGGAAATGATATAAGGGAGGTACCTTAGTTTCCCAACCCTGCTGTATGAAAAGGACTAATAAGAACTTGCTAATCATATGCATGCATTGCATTACGTGTGCATTCAGGCGTAACAGGTCAAGCACTGAGGCAGTGTTAACAACACGCGTGCGTTCGTGTTGTTCATGCGCGAACGTGAGATGAAGTCGTTGAGGGAGCGTAGGCGAGGGCATGCATCATACATTCATACCATTCTTGCATTAACAAGAGTACTTAGGGATGTGTGATTTACTGCTTTATCATTACTGCTTGATTGAATTGATAACATGCTAACCTTTGCTTTATTGTTCCACTGAGTTGATCACTCACTCCCACATTATGGGACGGTGTTTTAAACACCAACCAGACTCTATCTTGATTTCAAATGATGGCATGACCCCTGAGGTGGAGCCTGACTACTACGAAGATAAGGACGAGTTCTCTTATATGCAGTTCTCCGGTGGCTTCGCTTAGGCTATCCGGATTGATGGGGCTACCGGGATTATCATTATAGTTGTACTATTTTGACATTTTGATTTTTGAGACTATTACATGTATATGGTGACTAGTGATGTATTCATACTCTGGAGACCGATTGTGATCTTTGACTTATATACGTGTATTTATGTCTTTCAGTCTTCCGCTTGCGTTTTACAACTTGATCTGGAGTATGAATTACTGTTTTGGTATAATCTCACTCATGATTAATGCACTAACACAGACAATATTGAATCATAAGCATATATGTTACATAAGTGATGTTTTGGAACTCGGGAGTTGAGTTGCTACTCGACCCCGATTTTCAGGGCGTTACACCCAGGAAGGTGGAGTGTTTGCAGAGCATGATGAGAGCTAGGATTACATCTAAAATCATTACAAAAGTTGTAGGTGCAACATGTGTAACACTGTACACTATCACTCTATGGGGTACATGGCTCGCTAACGGTGATCAGCACTGCCCAAACATTATCCATGTAAATCAGCACCTTCCAGACATTGGACAAGTAAATCTGCACCGTCTAAACATTGGACAACATGTACGAACAATACATACATCATGGTGGCCACCCACTGTCCAAAGAGATGGACGGTTCGATATAACACAAATGACAAGGTGGGCTCCACTCCCACACGTGCAGCACGTGTGGAGTGGGCCGCACACAGTTGCAAATACATGGGCGACGTGGCTAGTTAGATATATCACGGTAGGCCCTACTTAACACCGTCCAGATGGACGGTGTGTGTGTAAACACAAACATCATCTCGGTGCCTCCCACCTGGACGATCTACACGTTTATAGGTGGGTCCCACCCTCACACGTGCAGCATGTGTGAGGTGGGTCCCACACCCTACAAAATAAATGGACGGCGTGGAGAAGGGCCTTCATCGAGGCTGGCTTCACAAGCACTGTCCAGAGGGACGGTACAGATGTAAAGCAATACATCAACGTGGGTCCCTCATGGGGCCCACCTCATATATATAACATATACTATAATATCATAAGTATTTATTTTATTATTAAAATATATATATGTTTATTTTAAAAGGGCAACCGGCCAGTATCCAGCGTCCAGAGCTTAGACGGCCTGGATGCCAAACACATAAATCCTGGAGATCCCCCCATCCAGGCCATTGGACGGTGTGGATATACAGCACGTGTGGGCCCCACAGGGATGAGTGGTTTGGGTATACAACATACCTCGTGAATAGGTTCCGCAGAACTTGTTGTGTCAACACAACAACTATTGTTGTCGGCCCACCGTCCACAAAGATGGATGGCTGGGAATCACGTACATCAAATGGGACCACAAAACTTGTTGACGTCTTTAATAGCAGCTATATAGCTGGTGTATTCGTACATCGGCCAATCCACATTCAGGTGGGTCCCACGTGGGGCCCACCATAACGTTTATCTTCCGTCCAATCTGTTAATAAGGTCACACAAACCTTGAATAAGAGGAAAAACAAATCTCATATCGTCCAAAACTTCTGTGACAACCCAAAAAGTGTTTCAATGGCAGACGCTCAATCCCACTGTTTCTTATGATGTGGGCCACCTGAGCCCCTCATACAGCTGATTTTTAGGGGGCCCACTGTCCCAAAGGGGACCTACCAAATGCACAGCATTGATGATCAACACACATCATGGTGGGGCCCATGGCTGGGACCGTGGGTCCCTGTCCGTCCATCCACAGCAGCGCAGGACGCTGCCTGCGCATCCTCAGGCAGCAGCAGCGTCCTGCTGCATATACGTGTTGTTTATTTATTTTTTTATAAAAAAATCTTGAGGTTTTTCATAGGTGGGGCCCACATCAGGGGAATCCAACCCAGCCGTTGGTTTCCATGGCTCAGGACAGACTTATCAAGCCCAATATTCGAGGTATTTTGGCGTATAGAAACATCAGGTGGATTTCAATGGTAGACAACACTGTTTGTTATGCTATGGCCCACCAGAAATTCGGATTGGCTCCATTTTTTTGGCTCAATGCCTAAAATGAGCCGAGGAATGGAATGGATGGCGTGGATGAGGTTCATACATCAAGGTAGGGCTTGTATGAGTGGCCCACCCAAAAGCCTTAGCTTCAAGTACTCTTTTTTTTTTTGTTAATACACCCACTATCTGTTCACACTCCACTGCACGTCCAGCATCCAGGGACGTTGGACGGACGACGTGGGTATATATATCATCAAGGTGGGTCCCACGTGTGGGGTCCCACGGTTGGTGGGTCCCATGTGGACATGGCCCACTTGATCAATCTGATATTAATGCTTTTCCCATCCTCATTTAGGTAGGGCCCACATGTTTTGGACGGTTGGATAAGACATACATCAAGGTGGGGTACATCCGGGCGGGCCACACAGCCATATCATCATACCAAAATAATGAAAGAGAAAGAGGGAGAAAGAAGCACCCACCTTAAGATCTTGAATTCCTCCTTCCTCCAATGAGTCTTAGAGCTCCAAGGAGGTTACTTTAACGCTCGAGATGGATTTTGGTGGGCTGGATTAGTAGAGAGAATAGGTGGGAGATGGCTAGATTTTGGGTGGCTTGGACGTCTCAAGCTTGTAACAATGGAGGAAAAGTGAAGAAGAAAGAGGGAGGGAGAGAGAGAGGGGATGGTTTCTAGGCAATTAATGAGTATGACTTATGGGGAAAAGGGAAAGGGTGGTTGCTTGTAAGGAGTTATGGCTAGGGGTAGGGTAGGGTGATGTCACATCAACATAATTATGGTTTTCTAGGGAAATACAACAACAGGGATAGGTGGGTCCCGCGAACAAATGATCAATGGTCGGGATGATGCACGGGCCGGATCTCATAATCTGAGCGTCGCATTGACGCACGAGATGTGGAGTCGGAAACGCGGCGATGACGCGGTCGAAATGACACAGGTCTTGGCTTGAGCTGGATCGGGTTTACAGGATGTGATTCAAGAGTGTGCGCAAATGCTATCTACGCGTCGCGAGTCATCGAAATTCGACAGGGAGGACCGCGGGATCCTACGGAATGGAATGGTCACTAGGATACGGGCCTGATAGCTCTCCCCTCCTAATAAAAATTTCATCCTCGAAGTTATTCAAATTCAGGGATCTAGCCATTCTAAGTTCTCAACAATCATAGAGTGAAGGGTATCTATTAGTAAACATGTGATGTTATCTTCAGGTATTCCCAAGTTATGCTCTGATACTAACTTCTGTCACACCCCAAACTCCAAAATCAAATTCACAGGAATCCCAATCACCGAATTCGATGCCAACAGCCTCCGTAGTACCCCATTCTCGGCTCCTAGCGTCCATATCCCAGATTTCGATCTTGGGATCCTACAAGGAGGATTTTTTTGTTAATACACTCACTGTCTGTTCACACTCCACTGCACGTCCAGCGTCTAGGGACGCTGGATGGACGGCGTGGGTATATATATCATCAAGGTGGGTCCCACGTGTGGGGACCATAGCTGGTGGGTCCCACGTGGACGTGGCCCACTTGATCAATCTGATATTAATGTTTTTCCCATCCTCATTTAGGTAGGGCCCACATGTTTTGGACAGTTGGATAAGACATACATCAAGGTGGGGTACATCTGGGTGGGCCACACGGTCATTATCACACCAAAATAATGAAAGAGAAAGAGGGAGAAAGAAACACCCACCTCAAGATCTTGAACTCCTCCTTCCTCCAATGAGTCTTAGAGCTCCAAGAAGGTTGATTTAACGGTCGAGATGGGGTTTAGTGGGCTGGATTAGTAGAGAGAATGGGTGGGAGATGGCTAGATTTTGGGTGGCTTGGACGTCTCAAGCTTGTAACAATGGAGGAAAAGTGAAGAAGAAAGGGAGGGGGAGAGAGAGAGAGAGAGGGAGAGAGAGAGAGAGAGGTGATGGTTTCTAGGCAATTCATGAGTTTGACTTATGGGGAAAAGGAAAGGGGTGGTTAATTGTAAGGAGTTATGGCTAGGTGTAACGCCCTGAAAATCGGGGGTCGAGTAGCAACTCAACTCCCGAGTTCCAAAACATCACTTATGCAACATATATGCTTATGATTCAATGTTGTCTGTGTTAGTGCATTAATCATGAGTGGGATTATACCAAACCAGTAATTCATACTCCAAATCAAGTTGTAAAACGCAAGTGGAAGACTGAAAGACAAAATCATGTATATAAGTCAAAGATCACGATCGGTCTTCCAGAGTATGAATACATCACTGAGTCACCATATACATGTAATAGTCTCAAAAATTAAAATGTCAAAATAGTAAAAATACCACAATGATAATCCCTGTAGCCATGTCAATCGGATAGCCTAAGCGAAGCCACGGAGAACTACATAAGAGAACTCGTCCTGATCATCGTAGTAGTAGTCAGGCTCCGCCTCAGGGGTCATGTCGTCATTTGAAATCAAGACAGAGTCTGGTTGTGTTTTTAAAACACCGTCCCGTAACGTGGGAGTGAGTAATCAATCAATGGAAAAATAAAGCAAGGTTAGCATGTTATCAATTCAATCAAGCAGTAATGATAAAGCAGTAAATCACACATCCCTAAGTACTCTTGTTAATGCAAGAATGTATGAATGTATGATGCATGCCCTCGCCTACGCTCCCTCAGCGACTTCATCTCACATTCACGCATGAACAACACTGTCTCAGTGCTTGACTTGCTACGCCTGAACGCAAGCGTAATGCAGTGCATGCATATGATTAGCAAGTTCTTATTAGTCTTTTTCATACAGTAGGGTTGGAAAACTAAGGTACCTCACTTATATCATTTCCCAACTGATGATCCATTCTAGGGTCGTCAGTCCTAGTAATATCATACGATGTTGCAGTTCGAGGTCACTACGAAGGGCTCGTCGCCATGATGCAGTGTAGGCCTAGTTTATACTCTAGTTACTACGTAAGGCCCGTCGCCTCAGCGTAGGCTCAGAGTATGCTCGCAGTACTACAAAGGGCTCGTCACCAAATCAGTGTAGGCCGACAGCCCGAATACAGTGTCTCATACCACCGTATTCCGCTTACGAGCTCTGGTTGCTCACTGGTCACTACGGGTGGATTCGTCGCCCCGGCGTAGGCCGACAGCTCGACCACAGTGTCCCTGTGACGCCCTGAAAATCGGTGGTCGAGTATAACTCAACTCCCAGTTTCAACGCATCACTTATGCAACATAAATAATGATGATTAAATGTTGTCCGTGTTAGAGCAATAAACATGAGTGAGATTATACCAAAACAGTAATTCATACTCCAGATCAATTGTATAAAGGCAAGCGGAAGACTGAAACTGTCTATACATGTATGTAAAAGATACAAAATCATTTCTGTTTTTTTCCAGAGTATGAACCCATCTGAGTCACCTTATACATATATATTTAATGTTTCAAAAAGTTAAAAATACAGCTAAGGGTGTAATCCCAGCAAATCCCGTCGATCCGGCAGTCTAGTCGAAGCCGCCAACATACTGCATATAAGAGAACTCATCCTGGTCCTCATCGTAGCCAGGATCCGCCTCCTGAGTCGTCAGCTCATCTAAACCTGAGACAGAGTCTGGTTAGTGTGCGCAACACCGTCCCGTAACGTGGGAGTGAGTAGCTAACTTAGTGGAACAATAAGGCATAAGTTATCATGTTATCAATTCAATCAAGCAGTAATGATAAAGTAGTAAAATCAAACATTCCTAACTACTCTTATTAATGCAAGTATGAATGTAGTCATGATGGATGCCCTCACTGACATACTCCCTAATGCGACACCCTCTTTGTTCGCGGCATGCTTTCATCCCTCAGTGCTCCACATCTTCCAGGCACATGCAATGCATGATGAGCATGATTACCTAGTTTTTATTAGTCCATTTCAAACATCAGGATTGAAAAACTAAGGTACCTCCCTTATATCATTCCCAAACATGATCCATTCTAGGGTCGTCAGTCCTAAACAATCTCATATGATGGTGTGTTTCTAGGTCACTGCAAGGGCTGTTACACGGAATCGTTGCACCACTCCCCCATTACCTTATCAATACAGGCCTAGCCTATACTCTACATACCGTGGCAAAACCCTAAGGCTTACTGCGATTTCAGAGTATGCTCGAGGTCACTACACTGGATACGGTCAGGGCTGTTACACGGAATCGTTGCACCACTCCCCCATCACCCATCAAGTAGTGTAGGCCGACAGCTCGAATATAGTGTCTCATACCACCATAATCGGCTCACGAGTCAGGTTGCTCACTGGTCACTACGGGGGAAGCACGTGGCCCCAGCGTAGGCCGACAGCTCGACCACGGTGTCCCAAACCACCATGCCCGGCTCATGAGTCTTAGCGGATCGAGGTACCATGGTTAACGGGATTCCACTAGTAAGTTTGGTACCCTAGGTTCAAGCAGTAGCGACCAAACATGGTGAACATACATTAGACATATCGGGTTACTTGACGTGCTCTGCTAGATCGAGTGCACAACTAGTTGAACGATATGAAGCGCAGAAGCACTTCATGTAGCCAACCACTATTGCCAACCGAAGTACGACTCGGGTTCGTCAAATACATCCTTCGTAGCGAAATGAATCTCAGCCAAAAGTCAGACTTAAGCTCACTAACCTTCGATCTACGTGGAGTTAAGTTTTCATCTCAGTCGGATTCCGAGATCACGCGTGGAGGACCAGTTTCAGTTCAACGGTCAGTGGGCCTTGATCCGAAATTCCAAGTACATGTAAATGTTCCTGAAATTTTTCCTGATCCGAGGATGTATTTGGGTCAGATTCTGACGGTCTGGTTTCTTATAAATTGACCGCAAGTTTCAAGTCTCAGATCACTATTTCAGATATTTATTTTGTAAAGGAATTTTGTGTTTTCACACTCCTTCGCTCCGGACTCAAACGAACAGCCGTGGGACACTGTCTGGGTCTGATTTCCGAGATGGTTGTCAAGCCCAGCGAGGCGGTCTTAAGTCCTTAACCTCGTATTATTCGGACTCCCAATGTGCGGTCCAGACCTGATACGGAGCTTCAATGTGTTCCCGAGAGCAGTCGGGTAATGAGTTTGATCCTAGATTTTAGGGTAACTTAGCGTAAAGGATTCTACAAGTTTTGGGTCTTGTAGATCGTATTTAAAGTGATTCAAATGGATTTCATGGCTAATCTAGTTTAACACTTAGTTAACTTTGTCAAATTTTTTTTTAAAGGATTTAAGCCTAAGTGATTTCTGGCCGAGGTGGTACTCGAGCCATTGTACGGAAATTTACGAGTCGTTACAATCTACCCCCCTTAAATAAAAATTTCATCCTCGAAATTTGTACCTTTTCGTATTCTTCGAGAATCTGAGGGTAGTTCTTCCTTACCTCGGCCTCAGTTTCCCACGTAGCCTCCTCTTCGGAATGATGCGTCTATAGTACCTTCACAAGTGGAATGACCTTGCTACGCAGTACCTGCTCCTTCCTGTCAAGTATACGCGTCGGACGCAGCTCATATGTAGTATCCTCGCTCAGCTGTACCTGCTCCCATCTGATGATATGTGAAGGATCAGGAACGTACTTCTTCAGCATAGATACATGAAATACGTTGTGTGCAGCTGCAAGCAGTGTGGGCAAAGCGAGGCGATAAGCCACAGCACCCACTCGATCCAGTATCTGAAACGGGCCGATAAACCTCGGTGTGAGCTTCCCCTTCTTCCCGAGCCGAAGGACTCCCTTCATAGGGGAAACTCTGAGGAGCACGTGATCTCCGACCTCGAACTCGAGAGGTCACCGCCTCGTATCGGCGTAACTCTTTTGCCTGCTCTGCGCTGTAAGAAGTCGACGCCTGATGATGTCGACCTTCTCTGTGGTCGCCTGTACCAATTCTGGGCCGATCAGACTACGCTCGCCAACCTCAGCCCAACAATGCGGTGCTCTGCAAGGACGACCATACAGGGCCTCATATGGCGCCATACCAATACTCTCCTGGAAGCTGTTGTTGTAAGCGAACTCTGCATACGGAAGACAGTCATCCCAACTGTCCTTAAAGTCCAACACACATGCTCGCAACATATCCTCCAGAATCTGATTCACCCGCTCTGTCTGCCCATCAGTCTGAGGATGAAACGTCGTACTGAACTTCGACTTCACACCCATTGCTTCCTGAATACGAGTCCAGAAGATAGATGTGAACCGAGCGTCTCTGTCCGACACGATTTCAAGTGGAACTCCATGCAGACGCACAATCTCTCTGATGTACAACCTAGCCAGCTCGTCTGCAGAGTTCGTGACTCTGATAGGGAGGAAATGGGCCGATTTGATCAACCGGTCCACAATCACCCAAATGGAATCATGTCCCTTCCTCGTCTTCGGCAACCCTGATATGAAATCCATGGAGATGAAGTCCCAATTCCACTTCGCTATGGGCATGGGCTGAAGCAGTCTAGGAGATCGGCGGTGTTCTGCCTTGACCTACTGGCACGTCAGACAACGAGAAACGAACTCAGCGATGTGGGCGTTCATGTTATCCCACCAATACGACCGTCTCATATCCTGGTACATCTTCGTGCTACCAGGATGCATCGCAAGCTTCGAGTTATGGGTAGACTCGAGAAGCTCACGTCTCAAATCAGGTATATCAGGAACGCATAGGCGGCCACGGAATCGCAGACCCCCATCTGAATCAACTCTCCACTCGGAGTCCTCAGCGTCGCTAGCTTGCTCTTGAAGCTCAGACAACCGTACATCGCCCTTCTAGGCCTCAACAATCCTGTCATCAACCAGTGGTCGCACCCGAACGTGCGCAACACACTCAAATGGCTCCTCCATGGTGAGTCTCTACTCGAAGTCCCACACGAACTCAACCATGTCCCACTAGGCTATCATCAACGGAGCCGCAAATGCTATAGCCTTCTTGCAGCTCAATGCGTCTGCCACAAGGTTCGCCTTGCCCGGATGGTAAGAAACCTCGAACTTGAAGTCCTTCAAGGTCTCCATCCATCGGCGTTGTCTCGTATTCATGTCTCGCTGCGTGAATATGTACTTAAGGCTCTTGTGGTCGCAGAAAAGCTCGAACTCCTCTCCGTAGAGGTAATGTCTCCAGAGCTTCAATGCAAAGATGACAGCCGCCAACTCCAGGTTGTGTGTAGGGTAATTCTCCTCGTGCTTCCTTAATTGTCTCAAGGCATACGAAATCACACTGTCCTTCTGTATAAGGACACAACCCAAACCAACGCGAGACGCGTCAGTATATATTGTGTACTTAACCCCTTGCTTTGGCAATACTAGCACAGGGGTGGACGTCAACCTGTCCTTCAGCTCCTTGAAAGCTGCTTCCACCTTCTCATTCCAGGCGAACTTTAGGTCCTTCCGTGTCAACTGAGACAACGGCCTGGCAATCTTCGAGAAATCTCGAATGAAGTGTCTGTAATACCCTGCCAGACCAAGGAAACTCCTCACCTCGGTAACTGAGTCAGGCTGCTGCCAATCCTGAACCACGACTACCTTAGCAAAGTCCACTGCTATTCCATCCTTGGACACCACATGTCTAAGGAACTTGACTTCCTCCTGCCAGAAGTCGCACTTCTTATACTGTGCGAACAACTGGTTCTTCTTCAACGTATCTAACACCGCTCTCAGGTGCTCTTCATGCTCCTCCCGACTCATAGAGTATATCAGAATATCATCAATAAAGACGATGACGAATCGGTAAAGGAATGGTCGAAATACTCGGTTTATCAGGTCCATGAACACGGCTGGTGCGTTCGTAAGGCCGAACGACATCACCAGAAAGTCGTAGTGCCCAAAGCACGTCCTGAAAGCCGTCTTCTGCACGTCCTGAAAGCCGTCTTCTGCACGTCCTGAAAGCCGTCTTCTGCACGTCCTCATCTCTGACGCGCAACTAGTGGTACCCCGACTGCAGATCAATCTTTGAAAAATACTTCGCCCCCCTCAACTGATCAAACAGATCATCTATCCTGGGCAAAGGATACTTGTTCTTCACCGTGACCTGGTTCAACCTACGGTAATCAATACATAACCGTAGTGACCCGTCCTTCTTCTTCATAAATAGTACAGGTGCTCCCCAAGGAGACACACTAGGTCGTATAAAACTCTTCTCTACTAGCTCGTCAATCTGTCTCCGCAGTTCCTCTATCTCACATGGAGGCATACGATAAGTCGGTAAAGAGATAGGTGTCGCACCAGGCGTAAGATCAATGGTGAAGTCGATCTCGCGCCGAGGTGGCAAACTAGGAATCGTCTTAAACACATCTGTAAACTCCCGAACCACCAGAGTATCTTCTAATGCCGGACCATCGACCGGCGCTAATAAAGCAGTATAACAGTCAACACGGCAGGGCCAACTGACCTTCACTGGAAACATGAAAGCTGTGCCGTCAGCTCCATAGGCCGTCATGACCCGAGTATCACAATCTATTTCTACCCTCATCTTAGCGAGCCAGTCCATACCGAGGATAACGTCGTAGTGCCATAGCGGAGCAACAATGAGGTCGACGAGCACTGTCCTGCTACCCAAATCCACGAAGCAACCCTCACACATCCGTGCGACATCCAAAATAGTCTCAGTGGCCGTAGTGAGTCTCATTCCCTTCGTGGGAGTAGTACGTAAAGCTAGATGCTTAACCGCCCCATATGAAATAATAGTAGTGGACCCAGTGTCCACCAACAAGGAAACGAAAGTACCATGAATGTGAGCCGTACCCTCAAAAGCCGTCGGGATCGAAATCGACGTCTCGGGTGCCTCAGCAACAAGCGTATGCACTCGAGTCTGCTGCTAACGGTTTGGCTGTGGAACCAAGGGCCGTTGAGGCGGCCTGCAGTGTGATACAGGAGGTCGGAAGGAAGGATGAGCGAGGGCAGTCTGTAGAGGTGGAGTTGATAATGCCTGTGGGTGAGAACGACCAATCATCTGCGGCGGAGAGAACCCATTATCCTTTATTCGCGTGAAACAACTCCCAATAGAATGACCCTGTCTCCCGTAATACGTACAGGTCATAATAGGGCGCCCCACCGGATCCACTGGCGCTGCGATCCTAGGAGAAAAGCCAGCACGAGGCGTCTTGCCTAGGATAGGCCTGCTCTGTACCTCCGGTCGTGGTCTCGGAACCATAGTACCACGAGAACGGGTCAACCGATCCACATCCTGCTCGGCCGTCATAGACATGTGAACTAGCACCGCATAAGTAGGTATACTGATACAGCATATCTTCGACCGTATATCAGGTCGCAAACCTCCAGAAAAATGACGCATCCACATCTTCTCGTTGACAAGGATAGTCGGGACAAAGCGGCCCAACTCTGTGAAGCGGTGCTCGTACTCAGTAACCGTCATGCCTCCCTGCCTGAGGCAAAGAAACTCATCCTCCCACTCATGCCTGTAGGTCTGCGGGTAATACTTCTCGTGGAACCTGAACTCAAATGTCTCCCAAGTCCACACATAATCCTCTGCGACAGATCGCAGCATGCTGTCCCACCACAAACTGGCCTCCCTCTCGAACATGAAAGTGGCCAACTCCACCTGCTCAGCCTCAGTACAGTGCAGCATCCAAAGCATCTTGAAGATGCGGTCTAGCCAAAACTCTGCCTCCTCGGGTCTGTGAGAACCCATGAATGAGGGAGGCCTCAAGCGCTGGAATCGCTCTAGTAGGCCGCGTGTATCGACATCTCCAGTAGGGGGTACATAAGGCGTAGGGGGAGGTGTAGCCTCAGCCTGAGCAGGAGGCTCAGCGGTTTCTGGTTGTGTAGACGGTGAAGGTGGAGCCGCACTGCCACCCTGAGCCGATAAAACTGCGAGAAGCTGCTAATGCTGCTGCTGCATCATATCATCATCTGCTCGAACCTGTCAGGAGGTGGAGCAGCTTGTGGGTCATGCTGGGAAAACGAAGATGCCCGGTGCTGCTCGCGAACCAGGGGTGTATAAGGTGGCAGTCCACCTGTAGGACCAGCAGGATGCTGATCAGAGCCAGAACCCTGTCCTGTAGGACCACCTCTACCAGAAGGAGTCTGGTCCATCGAGCCAGTGAGGAGGTGTGTCGTGCTCCGCGTATACTGTCGCGGCATGCCCTATACAACACAGGGTGCAATGTACGTGAGATAAAGCATAGTAGCACATTATTTAAGCACTTAAAGCATTCCACACATCTCATAACAAAAGAGGCTGCATGCTTTTCATTTACCCAAAATTGTCATAATACATGGAATACAGAGTTACATGAATCATGACAGAAATTACATGTGACCCAATACATCCACAACATCAAACACTTAAAACATACTACTAACTATTACATCATCAACATGAAACATAAACCTACTACAGAGAAAACTAAAACAACTACAAGCAGTAGTATAGATGGCTAGGCATCCGAATCAAGCGATGGAGGAGGGGCATTCTTGTCCTGTAGACAACATAGGATGGCCTTCAAGGTGCGAGACACCTTGCTGAGCTTGGTTCGGACCCGCCCGACCTCTTGTTGCAGGGCGGCTTGGCCCTCCTCAAGACGGGCTAGACGCGCATCTATGGCAGCCCGATCGATGCCCTGCTCCTGAGTCGCAGGAGGTGAACTCTCCTCTGTATCCTGGGCCTCAGGTTCCTCTTCTTCTTCTCCTATTTCATCGTCACTCCCATGCTCAGTCTCTTCTTCTTCGCTCAGTATTTCATCCTCACTCTCCTCATGTCGGGCCTGTCTGCGCCGCGCCCCAAGTTCCATCTGATGGAGAGTACTTTCATCGATCTGGTGGATCGGTACTGGCCTTTCCACCCCCAGACCGTAGCCAAACTCCCGTGTAATCCTGCATATGAGTCAGCCGAAAGGAAGCGAATCAGAGCTCGTGGTGGAGCGTGCAATATTAACGATCTGTCGCAACACGAATGTAGGCACCCACAAGTTCGCCCCTTGCCCCACTTGGTACAGAAAGTCTACCATGAGTCGCGTGCACTCGCTGCGATTACTGTGCCTGGGGTAAAGGTTGTATTATGATCTAGACACGTCAATAGATGGTCTAGAAGTGATTTGGGATCGACTCGTGCGATCAGGATCGAGTACGAACTCGACAAAAATGCTCGTTTTCGATGAACTTCGCTAAATGGTGAAATCGGAAAAGCCTAAGACTGTTTCTATATTTTTGCGCACCCTCATAAGTTGTAATGCGTCAGTGTACGTAGTGGGAACATAACTCAGGTCCGGTTTAATCAAAATCATGCTCTGATACCAACTTGTGACGCCCTGAAAATTGGGGGTCGAGTATAACTCAACTCCCGAGTTCCAACGCATCACTTATGCAACATAAATAATGATGATTAAATGTTGTCTGTGTTAGAGCAATAAACATGAGTGAGATTATACCAAAACAGTAATTCATACTCCAGATCAATTGTATAAAGGCAAGCGGAAGACTGAAACTGTATATACATGTATGTAAAAGATACAAAATCATTTCTTTTTTTTTTCCAGAGTATGAACCCATCTGAGTCACCTTATACATATATCTATTTAATGTTTCAAAAAGTCAAAAATACAGCTAAGGGTGTAATCCCAGCAAATCCCGTCGATCCGGCAGTCTAGTCGAAGCCGTCAACATACTGCATATAAGAGAACTCGTTCTGGTTCTCATCGTAGTCAGGATCCGCCTCCTGAGTCGTCAGCTCATCTAAACCTGAGATAGAGTCCGGTTGGTGTGCGCAACACTGTCCCGTAACGTGGGAGTGAGTAGCTAACTCAGTGGAACAATAAGGCATAAGTTATCATGTTATCAATTCGGTCAAGCAGTAATGATAAAGCAGTAAAATCAAACATTCCTAACTACTCTTATTAATGCAAGTATGAATGTAGTCATGATGGATGCCCTCACTGACATACTCCCTAATGCGACACCCTCTTCGTCCTCGGCATGCTTTCATCCCTCAGTGCTCCACATCTTTCAGGCACATGCAATGCATGATGAGCATGATTACCGAGTTTTTATTAGTCCATTTCAAACAGTAGGATTGGGAAACTAAGGTACCTCCCTTATATCATTCCCAAACATGATCCATTCTAGGTTCGTCAGTCCTAAACAATCTCATACGATGGTGTGTTTCTAGGTCACTACAAGGGCTGTTACACGGAATCATTGCACCACTCCCCCATCACCTTATCAATACAGGCCTAACCTATACTCTACATACCGCGAAAAAACCCTAAGGCTCACTGCGATTTCAGAGTATGCTCGAGGTCACTACACCGGATACGGTCAGGGCTGTCAGGGCTATTACACCGAATCGTTGCACCACTCCCCCATCACCTATCAAGTAATGTAGGCCGACAGCTCGAATATAGTGTCACATACCACCATAATCAGCTCACGAGTCAGGTTGCGCACTGGCCACTACGGGGAAGCACGTGGCCCCAGCGTAGGCCGACAGCTCGACCACAGTGTCCCATACCACCATGCCCGGCTCATGAGTCTTAGCGGATCGAGGTACCATGGTTAACGGGATTCCACTAGTAAGTTTGGTACCCTAGGTTCAAGCAGTAGCGACCAAACATGGTGAACATACATTAGACATATCGGGTTACTCGACGTGCTCGACTAGCTCGAGCGCACAACTAGTTGAACGATATGAAGCGCAGAAGCACTTCGTGTGGCCAACCACTATTGCCAACCGAAGTACGACTCGGGTTTGTCAAACACATCCTTCGTAGCGAAATGAATCTCAGCCACGACCTCAAGTCTGATACAGAATGCCTGGACTATAGACATAGTCCCATACTCAATCAATCTTTACTCATAGCATGTGGTGTAAAGCATAATAAACAAAGCATCTCAAGCATGTTAACAAGCATATCACAAAGCATGTTATAAAAAGACATGTTACAAAGCATGTTATAAAGCATATTATGGAGCACTATACAAATAGGAATACAATCACATATATTTCATAAGTGAGTGGTTCGAGTAAACAACCACATAGAGGAAATCATACATGTCTCTAAGGTAGTTGAGAACCCCATCTCAACACCTACCTAAGGCACTAACATCCAAGCACTTACTCTCCCAAGCATTTTCACAAACACTTAGAGTACACTATTCTAACATACATGATGTATGTTAGTAAAATATACACTAGGGCTATCCTTTCGCCAAGCGAGTATTTTATCCGTGTATGTCATATTCATACAATAATTAATCATGACAAATACATCTCCAAAATTTATACGTATACGGTATTTTTTGGAATACACAATTTCAACATACATAGTGTATATAAGCAAACATGTATTATGAAGATTCCTTTCGCCAAATGAGTATTTTATCCATATACCATATATTCATACAACAAATAATCATGGCAAACACATCTCCAAAATTTATACGTATACGGTATTTCTACGTATACCTAGAATATGTAAAATTTCATAATCTACATCTTTAATCGAAACAGAAAACAGAAAGCACTTTGTACATGTGCAATTGCATGCAGATCATGATTCTATCATTATCTGACATTGAAAGCGTTGAAAACCGTAACCTATACACCTAAAGTCCTCACCTTACGCCGATAAACGCGTAACGGAGTCAGTTTGTTCACCCTCGCTTTGTCTAAGGCACAACGACAACCTAAGACATGAAATAGGTTAGCTATTTCATAACCCACACCCTTCACAACTCCAAAACAGGTTAGGGTTAGGGTTTCTTACCTAGAAACGGAGTCAGTATCCCCGGGAAAGCGGCAAGATCGGTGTGGTGGAGCTAGGGTAGGGAGAGGAAACAGCAATAGGGAGATTCTCCCACTTCTCTCACTCTTTCACTCTCTTTTCTCACTTCTCTCTCTAGGGTTTTCTTCAAATTCATATGGCTGTGAGAGAGGTGTTCTACTTCTCTCAGGCTTCAAATTCATATGGCTGTGAGAGAGGGTGTTCTAAGGCCCTTATATAGCTTAAAAGTCTCCAAAGTAGACTTAAGGTCAAGGTATACTTGGGTTATATCCAAATCGGCTTTAATTCAGCTCAAAAGAGGGTTTCTGGAGGGCCTCCTTGAGCCAAAAGTCGGACTTAAGCTCACTAACCTTCGATCTACGTGGAGTTAAGTTTTCATCTTAGTCGGATTCCCAGATCACGCGTGACGGACCAGTTTCAGTTCAACGGTCAGTGGGCCTTAATCCGAAATTTCAAGTACATGTAAATGTTCTTGAAATTTTTCTTGATCCGAGGGTGTATTTGGGTCAGATTCTGACGGTCTGGTTTCTTATAAATTGACCGCAAGTTTCAAGTCTCAGATCACTATTCCAGATATTTATTTTGTAAAGGAATTTTGTGTTTTCACACTCCTTCGCTCCGGACTCAAACGAGGCGGTCCTAAGTCCTTAACCTCGTATTATTCGGACTCCCGATGTGCGGTCCAGACCTGATACGGAGCTTCAATGTGTTCTCGAGAGCAGTCGGGTAATGAGTTTGATCCTAGATTTTAAGGTAACTTAGCGTTAAGGATTCTACAAGTTTTGGGTCTTGTAAATCGTATTTAAAGTGATTCAAACGGATTTCATGGCTAATCTAGTTTAACACTTAGTTAACTTTGTCAAATTTTTTTAAAGGATTTAATCCTAAGTGATTTCTGGCCGAGGTGGTACTCGAGCCATTGTACGGAAATATACGAGTCGTTACAGTCCCATACCACCATATCCGGCTAATGAGTCTTAGCGGATTGAGGTACCAAGGTTAACGGGGTTTCACTGGTGAGTTCGGTACCTTAGGTTCAAACAATAGCATCCATACATGGTGAACATACAATAGGCCAATCGGGATACTTGGCGGGCTCGACTAATACGAGCGCACATTGTATCGATCGACATGAAGTGCATAAGCACTTCGTGTGGCCTAACCACTGCCGACGACCAACACACGACTAGGGTTTGTCAAACACGTCCTACATGGCGAATGAATCTCAGCCACGAACTCAAAACCTGTTACCGATTGCCTGGACTATACCGTAGTCCCTCACACATTCAATGTTAACAACTAAGCATGTGAAGAGGTCAGAACAGAGATAACCAAGTAGTTCGAGCATGTTATCAAGCATGGTATAAGATGTAACATGAACAAGAATCCATACACATGCATTTTGGTAATAAAGCGATTAAACTAATCAACTTACATGGAGGAAATCATACACATCACTAAGGTAGTTAAGAATCCTATCTCAACACCTACTCAAGGCATTACTATACTAAGTACATACTTATACAACCATTTTCACAAACACTTAGACTACACTTACTAGCCTACATAACATATATTGGCCCAAACACGTATTAGAACGAATCCTTTCGCCAAAGAGTCGTCGCACGCATAACTAGTATACATACACAGCAGTAAATCATGGCAAACACATTTTTAGATTTTATTCATATACATTATTTTATACACATATAAGGAATACGCTGAATTCTACATAATACATACATAACTGAAACACAAAATAGACGTCGCATTATACATGTGAAATAACCCCCCGATCATGAATCTATCATTATCCGACATTGAAAGCGTTGAAAACCATAACCTAAGCATCTATAGTCCGCACCTTAATTATGCCGTAGAACCGTAACGAACTCGACAGAGACTCTAGGTCTTTGTCAACGATGAAATGGCAACCTATATCACGAGTTAAGTCAGCTATCTCGCCACTTGTAACAATTGAAACCCTAGAATAGATTAGGGTTAGGTTTTTCTTACATAAGAACAAAGTCAGAATCGCCGGAATAGCGATGTGATAGTGATGGTCAGGCACGTAGAATGACAGGATAGAGCAACAGGAATCTCCTCCTACTTCTTTCACACTTTCTCTCTTTACTCTCTTCTTTCTCATAGGGTTTTCTCAAATTCGTATGGAGTGAATGAGAGAGGGTTTAAGGTCCTTATATAGGCCCAGAACTGATAGGAACTGATAGGAACTGATAGGAACTGATAGGTATACTTAGGTTATGTCCAAAGGGAGGCTGTTCCGTCTCAACGGAGCACTTCCGGAGCCCCCCCTTGAGCCAAAGGTCGGACTTAAGCTCCCTGACTATGGATCTAGGTCGAGTTAAGTTTTCATTCCAGTCGGGTTCCTATATCACACGTGGCGGACCAGTTTCAGTTCAACAGTCACCGAAACTCGATCAGGGTTACAAGTACACGGACATGTATGGGAAATGTTCCCTGATCCGAGGGTGTATTTGGGTCAAATTCCGACAGTCTGATTGCTTATATCTGGCCTGCAAGTGACTAGTCTCAGATTATTTAAATTAGATTTAATTTCTAAACAAAACCACATTTTCTCACACACTTCACTCCGGGCTCAAGCGAATAGTCCCGAGACACTATCTGGATTTGATTTTCGAGATGGTTGTCAAGCCCAGCAATGCGGTCCTAATTATATAATTTCGTCGTAATCGGACTTTCGACGTGCGGTCTAGATTCGATACAGAGTTTCAATGTGCTCCCGAGAGCAACTAGGTAATGAGATTGATCCTATATTTTAGGGTAACCTAACGTCAATGATTCTACAAGTTTTGGGTCTTACAGATCGTATTTAAAGTGGATCAACCGGATTTCATACTAATCTAGTTTAGCACTTAGTTAATTTTGTCTAATTCCTAAAGGATTTGATCCTGAGTGATTTCTGCTTGAGGTGGTACTCAGGTCTTTGTACAGAATTTTCCGAGACGTTACAATCTATCCCCATTAAAGAAAAATTTCGTCCTCGAAATTGGCACCTTTTCATACTCCTCAAGAATCTGAGGGTAGTTCTTTCTGACCTCGGCATCTGTCTCCCAAGTAGCCTCTTCCTCAGTATGATGTGTCCACAGTACCTTCACCAGTGGGATAACCTTACTACGCAATACCTGCTCTTTCCTGTTTAAAATACGCGTCGGACGCAATACATATGTAGCATCCTCGCTTAACTGCACTTGTTCCCATCTGATAATGTGGGAAGGATCAGGAACGTATTTCTTAAGCGTAAATACATGAAATACATTGTGCACGCCCGCGAGTGGAGTGGGCAGGGCAAGGCGGTATGCCACTGCACCCACTCGATCTAGTATCTGGAACGGGCCAATGAATCGTGGCGTAAGCTTCCCCTTCTTCCCAAACCAAATGACTCCCTTCATAGGGAAAACTCTGAGAAATACATGGTCTCCAACCTCGAACTCTAATGGTCGCCGCCTCGTATCGGCGTAGCTCTTCTGTCTGCACTGTGCTGTCAGAAGTTGACGTCTAATAATGTCGATCTTTTCTGAGGTCGCCTGAACTAACTCTAGGCCAATCAGACTCTTCTCACCAACCTTTATCCAACAGTGAGGTGCTCGACAGGGGTGCCCATATAAGGCCTCATAAGGAGTCATGCCAATGCTCGCCTGGAAGTTGTTGTTGTAGGCGAACTCTGCATACGGAAGACAGTTATCCCAACTGTCCTTGAAATCAAGCACACAAGCTCGCAACATGTCCTCCAAAATCTGATTCACCTGCTCCGTCTGCCCATCAGTCTGTGGGTGGAACGCGGTACTAAACTTCAGCTTCACACCCATCGCTTCCTGGATATGAGTCTAGAAGATAGATGTGAATCGCATGTCTCGGTCCGATACGATCTCTAAGGGAACTCCATGCAGACGCGCTATCTCCTTGATGTACAGCCTGGCCAACTCGTCTACAGAGTTCGAGACTTTAATCAGGAGGAAATGAGCAGATTTCGTTAACCGATCTACGATCACCCAAATAGAGTCATAACCTTTCCTCGTCTTCGGTAGCCCCGATATGAAATCCATAGAGATGAAGTCCCACTTCCATTCAGCTATGGGCATGAGCTGAAGCAGTCCAGGAGGTCGGCGATGTTCAGGCTTGACCTGCTGGCACGTGAGACAACGGGAGACATATTCCGCTATATGAGCCTTCATATTGTCCCACCAATACGACCTCTTCAGGTCCTGATACATCTTCGTACTACCAGGATGCATCGCAAGCTTCAATCTGTGGGCTGCCTCGAGAATCTCCTGTCTCAAGTCATGAATGTCTGGGACGCATAGGCGGCCATGGTATCATAGGCCCCCATCTATGTCAATTCTCCACTCGGTATCCTCATCATCGCTAGCCAGTCTTCTAAGCTCAATCAGTCGCTCATCGTCTTTCTGGGCTTCGATAATCCTGACGTCAATAAGTGGTCGCACCCGAATGTGCACGACACTCTCAAATGGCTCCTACACGGTGAGTTTCTACTCGAAGTCCTGCACGAACTCTACAATATCCCACTCTGCTATCATTAGCGGAGCCGCAAATACTATAGCCTTCTTGCGGCTCAACGCGTCTGCCACAAGGTTGGCCTTGCCAGGATGGTAGGAAACCTCGAACTTGAAGTCCTTCAAGGTTTCCATCCATCGGCGTTGCCTCATATTCAAGTCCCGCTGAGTGAATATATAGCGAAGGCTCCTATGGTCGCAGAAAAGCTCGAACTCCTCTCTGTAGAGGTAATGTTTCTAAAGCTTTAATGCAAATATGACCACTGCTAACTCGAGGTCATGCGTAGGGTAATTCTCCTCGTGTTTCCTCAATTGTCTCGAGGCATATGCAATCACCTTGTCCTTCTGCATAAGGACACAGCCTAAACCAACTCTAGACATGTCGTTGTATATCGTATACTTGACCCCTTGCTCTGACAATACTAGCACAGGGGCGGACGTCAGTCTGTCCTTCAGCTCCTGAAAAGCTTCTTCCGCCTTCTCATTCCAGGCGAACTTCAGATCCTTCCGTGTCAACTGAGACAACGGTCTCGCTATCTTCGAGAAGTCCCGAATGAATCGTCGATAGTAACTAGCGAGTCCCAGAAAACTCCTCACCTCAGTAACCGAACCAGGCTGCTTCCAGTCTTGAACCGCGGCTACCTTAGCAAGGTCCACCGCTATCCCTTCCTTGGACACCACATGTCCCAGGAACTTGACTTCCTCCTGCCAGAAGTCGCACTTCTCGTACTGTGCGAACAACTGGTTCCTCCTCAGAGTATCTAAGACTGCTTGTAGGTGTTCCTCGTGCTCTTCCCGATTCTTAGAGTATATCAGGATATCATCGATAAACACGATGATAAATCAGTATAGAAATGGCCGAAATACCCGGTTCATCAAATCCATGAACATGGCTGGTGCGTTCGTAAGACCGAACGACATCACGAGGAACTCATAATGCCCAAAACTAGTCCTGAAGGCCGTCTTCTGCACGTCCTCATCCTTGACGCGCAACTAATGATATCCTGACTGCAGATCAATCTTCGAGAAGTATCGTGCCCCTTTCAACTGATCAAACAGATCGTCTATCCTGGGCAAGGGATACTTGTACTAATTGGTCAATTGGTTCAACCTGCGGTAATCAATACATAATCATAGCGACCCATCCTTCTTCTTGATAAACAACACAAGTGCTCCCCAAGGAGACACACTGGGTTGTATGAAGCCCTTCTCTATGAGTCCGTCAATTTATTTTCTCAGTTCCTCCATCTCACAGGGAGGCATTCGATACATAAGTAATGAAATGGGGTCGCACCGGGCACAAGATCAATAGTAAAATTGATCTCTCGTTGAGGAGGTAATCCAGGGATCGTCCTAAACACATCCTCAAATTTCTGAACTACTGGCATGTTTCCTAACATCGGCCCATCAACATGCTCTAGTAAAGTGGCGTAACATCCAACACGACATGGCCAACTAACCTGCACTGGAAAAGTAAAGACCGTGCCGTCAAGTCCGTTGGCTGTCACGACCCGATTATCGCAATCAATCTCTGCCTTCATCTCGGTGAGCTAGTCCATACCGAGGATAATGTTATAGTGCCATAGTGGGGCGACAATGAGGTCAACAAATACTGTCCTGCTACCCAAGTCTACTGAGCAACCCTCACACGCTCGTGTGACATCCAAAAAAGTCCCAGTAGCAGTAGTGAGTCTCACTCCCTTCGTGGGAGTAGTATGTAAAGCTAGACGCTTAATTGCCGCACATGAAATGATGAAGGTAGTGGACCTAATGTCCACTAATAAGAAGACAGGAGTACCTTGGACATGTGCAGTGATCTCGAAGGCCACAGGTGCTGAAGGTGTTGTCTCTAGCTCTTCTGCTGTAAGCGCATTAACGCGTGCCTGCTGAGGTCGGTTGGGCTGAGGCACCATAGGTCGCTGAGGCGGCCTAAATCGAGGTGCAGAGGGTCAGAATGATGGATGTGCAGGGACAGTACACAGGGGCAGAGCGATATAGTCTGAGGGCGAGTGTGGTCGATCCTCTGCGGCGGTGAGAACCCACTGTCTCTCATACGTGCAAAACAGCTCTTCGCTGGGTGGCCTGGCCTCCCACAGTAGGTACAAGTCATGACCAGTCACCGCATCAGAACTAGTAGCGTCAAAATCCTAGGAGGAGAGTCTGTGCGAGGCCTCTTGCTGAGGAATGGCCTGCTCGGCATATCTGGTCGGGGCCTGAGGATCATAGGCCCACGAGAGAGTGATAATCGATCTCTATCCTGCTCTTCTCGCATAGACATGTGTACTAGCTCAGCATAGGAGAGTATGCTAGCACAGCACATATTCGAGCAAATATCAGGGCGCAAGCCCTCGAAAAAGCACTGCATCCGCATCTGTGCGTCGGCAAGTATCGTAGGAACATGTCGGCCCAATTTCGTGAACCGATGCTCATACTCTGTCACTATCATGCCTCCCTGTCTGAGGCGCAAGAATTCATTCTCCTTCTCATGCCTGTATGTCTGAGGATAGTACTTCTCATGAAAGCGAAACTTAAAATCTGCTCATGTCCATATATAGCCAATTGTAACTGTCCGCAGAACACTATCCCACCACAGGCTAGCCTCCTTTTCAAACATAAAGGTGTCCAACTCGACCCGTTCCTGCTCAGTACAATGTAGCATCCTCAGCATCTTGGAGATGCGGTCGAGCCAATATTCGGCCTCCTCGGGTCTATGAGAACCCGTAAAGGTAGGAGGCCTCAAGCGCTGGAATCGCTCGAGGAGACCACTCGTACCCAGATTCCCCGTAGGGTATACAGCAGGTGCAGGGGGAGGCACACCCTCATCCTGACCAGAAGGCCCTACAGTCTCAATAAGACGTACAGATGATGAAGGTGGAGTCGCACTTCTACCCTGAACTAGGGCCCCTGCAATAGTAGCTAAGAGCTACTGGTGCTGCTGGTGCATCATTGCCATCAACTGCTCCAACCTATCCGCAGGTGGGGCAGACTGAGGCAATGCGGTCTTAATTATATAATTTCGTCGTAATCGAAATTTCGATGTGCGGTCCAGATTCGATACGGAGTTTCAATGTGCTCCCAAGAGTAACTGGGTAATGAGATTGATCCTAGATTTTAGGGTAACCTAGCGTCAATGATTCTACAAGTTTTGGGTCTTGCAGATCGTATTTAAAGTGGATCAAGCGGATTTCATAGCTAATCTAGTTTAGCACTTAGTTAATTTTGTCTAATTCCTAAAGGATTTGATCCTGAGTGATTTCTGCCTGAGGTGGTACTCGGGTCTTTGTACAAAATTTTCTGAGATGTTACACTAGGTGACCCACATCATAGTGGGACTCATCATGATATATATATATATATGTTGTATATTCATACTATCCATTCATGTGGACCCCACGTGATGTACGTGTTAGAGGCCCATTGTGATGTATATGCGGCCCTTATACGAGGCCCATCGAGATGTATTTGAAGCCCATATGATGGGGCCCACCTGCCTTGTATTTAAGGCCCACGTGATGGGGCCCACCTGTGGAGTATATAAGGCCCACGAGTGAGGCCCATTGTAATGTATTGGGGTCTATGGATCGTAGTCAATTGAGATGTATTTCTGGCCCATATGTCGTGGCCCATTGTGACGTATATTCGGCCCATGTGAGGTTGCCGATTGTGATGTAATCGAGGCCCATGTGATGCGGCCCACTTAATGTAATGAGGGCCCATTGATATATATTTGAGGCCCATGTGATGGGGCCCACCTGTTGAGTATTTACAGCCCATGGGTTGTGGTCCATATAATGTATTTGAGGCCCATGTGCAGGGTCCACCTATTGTGTATTTATGACCCATTTGGAAAGGCTCATTGATATGTATTTGTGGCCTGTTTGGTAAGGCCCATTGGTGCGGCCCGTGGATGCGGCCCACTTGATGTAATGCGACCTATTGTGATATATTTTCGGTCCATATGATGAGGCCGATGTGATGTATTTATGGCCCATGTGTCGAGGCCCATTGGTGCGGCCCAGGTGGTACGACCCATTGTGACGTATTCGAGGACTGTAGGACGTGGCTTGATATGATGTGTTGTAGCCCATTCAATAAGGCCCAATGTGATGTACATTAGGTCCTTGTGTGAGACCGTGGGCCCATTGTACGTTTGGTCCTATGTGGGCCACTCCTTGGGAGCAATGTTGGTTAGATGTCCACATTAATGGGCAGTGATGGTTAAATGTCCACATTGTGACCTTCCCTTAGGCCTGGTTATGTCTATTCTCATCATTCTCTGGTAGGTTAACCCAAATTATTAGGCCCTATTGATATTGTTTGATCCATCATCGGCCGTCCATCTATGGACCCTGCCTTGCGCCGATTTTGATTGTCAAGGCCGATTGTATAGACCGATTTCGATTGTGAAGGCCAATTTCGATTGTCGAGGCCGATTCTGATTGTCGGGGTCAATTTCGATTGCCAAGGCCAATTGTCGAGACCCATGTGATGTATATGTGGCCCGTAGATGAGGCCCATTGTGATGTGTATTCGACCTGTGTGATGTATAAGGGCACGTGTTGAGGCCTAATGTGATATATATGCAGCCCATATTTGGGGCCCATTGTGATGTGTATTCAACCCGTGTTTAAGGCCTAATATGATGAATATGAGGTCTATGTGATGAGGCCCATTGTGATGCATTTGAGGGCCAGGCGATTTAGCCCGTTGTGATGAATATATTAGGCCCATGAGAGAGGCCCATCGTGATGTGTATTACGCTCTTCAATGTGGCCCATGGTGTTGTATATTAGGCCCTTATATGAGGCCATGCGTCCACTGTATGTTAGGCTCTATGTGGGTCATTCCTTGGGGGCAATGTTGGTTAAATGTCCACATCGTCAAGGCCGATCATCGATGTCAGTTATTGATATTGATTATGAGTATGTAACAGCATAGCATCATGATACATGCCCATATGCATCATCTGCATGTTTGTTATGAGATGTGGTTGACCATTGCATATGTCATTGGGCAGGTTGTTATGAGACTCCTTGATAGGCAGAGGTTATCTCACATGAGCGCACAGTATGCGCAGGATTGAGGCATGACTGGATTGTGTGACTCATGCATCTTGCATTGTGATTACTGTACGCCCTAGTGACATCAGGGTCGTAGCCTCCACAGGCATATCGTGGATGGCCAGATGGGACATTGAAAATCTGTTCTAGCATCGGGCTGCCATAAATGGCTCTGGGTGAAAATTCTTAAACCCTCTTGGTACCAGAGGATGCCCCAACGTTGAGACCGAGTAAATATAAATGAGCGCATGAGGGCTGAATACCAGGAGGCCGCGTCTCCCACTGTATCGTGGTCGGTTGGGACGGGGTGTAGCCTTACCCGCTCGAGGGTAGGGGCATTGCTAGGCTGAATTTGACCAACTCGTGAATGGGTCCGCTATCGACGTGCCGGATAGATATGAGCTGACTACTTGCCAAGCGAATGGTGAGGTCTCTTCCACTTACATGGTCGTGCGTCAGTGGGCGGCGATTTGCATGTAGAGTGTACTAGACCCCAATGATGATCCTAAAGAAGAACCGTACTAATATGTGGACTTGTTGAGCAGGAGTTACATAATCATTCATTCATTCACTATCCACTCGGGCTGGTGGTGCGCAACTATTTGTTACGTGTACCTTCACAATGGCCAGGATTTCGGTTGGGGCACGCTACTAACTTGAGATCAGGAGTTTACCGCATCGAGTCTGACTATCTAAATTTAGGTATGGGACTAGTTTAGATAGAAGTCCCTTGTGATGGACCCCATAACCTGTGATACTATGTACTATCATCCCAACTTCACACTCCAGCATGGTCATTCCATTTACACCACATATTGCATTATATCTGCGGCGTATGGCATTTTGGGTTACTGTGTCTCTGCATTTATATGGTCTAGATACGGCTGACGTTATTCATGAACTCATCAGGAATTGCATATTGCATCGCATCCTCGACATCTGATATTTGGCTCTTTATGACTCCTCATTTGCATAGTTGTCCTATATTACGTATTCTGATATTGATTAACCCATGGACTTGTCCGTATTTCCTCTTACTCTGTTATCGTATGATTTATGATCTTGTCAGTATTTCTGTTTACTCTGATAATTCCTAATCTTGTCAGTATTTCTGCTTACTCTGATAATTCATGATCTTGTCAACATTTCTGTTTATTCCGAGTGTTGAGCTTGGAGCGTTCAGCGATCTTCTGGAGCTTAATTTTCAATTTATGTATTCTCCTTTCAGCATTGTACTCAAATGATTATATTAGTAGATATGTGTTGATGATGTTGCCTTTATGAATTGGGTAATCTTGTGGTTATGCTTATTATGAGTTAAATGTACATTAAAAAAAATCCGCCTTGTAGGATCCCAGATCAGAATCTGGCGTATGGACGGTAGGAACCAAAAATGGGGTACTACGGAGGCTGTCGGCACCGGATTCGGCGATCGGGATTCCTGTGATCTGATTTCTGGGTTTGGGGCGTGACACATATAATATGCGGCCCATAACTTATGATGTACATATCGAAATTATGCATGAGACGCGACGTTGGAACCGCAGCGCCGATGCGGTCAAAATGTCATAGGTTTCAAGTCGATTTAGGTCCGGTCTATATGACAGGACTTAAGGATGACTGCAAGTGGAATCCCAGGTCGTGGGTCGCTGGGATTCGACCGGTAGGACCGCGGGACCTAAAGGAACGAAATAGATACTCAGGTAGGATCATACAGAATCTTTTTCTTGATAAGAACATTGCTAGGAAAACTTTTGAGTCAAACCAAAAAGTCCTTTTGTATAACTCGATAATTCATCTTTTTTCCTGATAAACTAAGATTCGTTGTGCTAGCCCCTTTAAAGTCAAAGTCGTTTATCCTTATGGGGCTATCAAAATAGAAAATTCAGTGAATGGTAACATTTTCGAAGTGAACGGTCACCATCATAAACCATTTGTTGAGAAATTCAATTCAAAGGATATGTTCATCCCTCTGAATGATCTTGTCTATTAGGACTAACCTTCTAGTCTGATGGAGATCCTTCTATCTATTTACTATTTTATTAGGATGATGTTAAAATAGTTTAGGTTTGTTTTAATTTATTTTTGTCTAGTGAAAACTCCTTTAGATGGTGGAGACTTCATGCTATCCCATTGATCTTCTTCAAGTACTCTATCTTACTCATTCCTCTTTTATTTTCGTTATCTCATGTTATGTTACATTACATAATTTTTACATTGAGAACAATAGAGATTTTAGGTTGGGGTGAGATTAAATGGATCTAATTAGTATTTTCTTAGTTTTTGAGCAAAATAAATAAATAAATTTTTTAATTTTTAGATTTCAAAACTCTTTTTGAAGAATAATATGTGTATCTGAATATATTTGAGAGTAAGATGATGAGATATAAAGTAATTTTTGAAAATCTAGAGTTTAGTTGATTAGTAAATTTTTGAATAAAATTCTTTTAATAACTTGATTAATAGGAAAATTTAAACATCAATTAAGTCCAGTTCACAATTCATATCTAACTCATATTTTATAAAGTTAACTTGAACTTCTAGTGTTTAGCATGATGATTACTCAAGAGTGCTAGGAACCAAGTTTGGAGATCCTTATCTACCTTGGTATGAAAAGAAGAAAAAGACAGCTAAAAAAATAGTTTGAATCTAAAATGGCTATCTATTGCATGTGCCTAAATGTAAAAATAATGAAGAAAAGAAAGAAAGAAAGAAAAGAGATGATAGTGTGAAAGTCGTCGATGAAAAAAATTAAAAGCTGGAAAAATAAGTGAAAAGAGAGATGGGTTCGGAATCAATATCTTGTGTTAGTCTGATCACTTTTAATTAATCATCATAATTAACATTATGGAGAGAAGGCTGACTCTTATAGATTACAAATTGGAATTCACTGAGCACACCAGGAAACTTGATGTTTAATTGGAGTATATTAATTAATTCATGAAGGATAATTTACTTTGATGGTTTACCAGTGATATCAGGTTCTATACTGATGATATTCCATCCGTGTATATTTGAATTTTACTTACATATATAAGATTGCACAAAATGTTGTTTTTCAGAGAGAGGTTTGAAATTTGGGTTTTGAACATTAGTTTTTCATATGTTTTGTTCGGGACTAGCAAAATACTGGTTGAGGGGGTATGTTGAGTGTGAAATACTGTATATTTTCCCCTTATTGTGCATTGGTTTTATATACATAGATGCACTTAATTGATTTAATTACATATGTTTTGCTATGCGTGGTGATTTGGAGCGCTAAGATGAAAAGAACGATTAATGAGAAGATTTAATGCTCAAAGAATGACTAAGTAAAGAATTGGAGATTTGGAGGTGATTAATGAAGATTTCAAGTACCAAAGATCCATGAAAACCAGGTGCAAAAGATAGAGAGAGAAAAAAAAAGGCTAGCAAAATCACAAAGTACATCAACAGAAATAACAGACTATTCGGTCCCACCTGAGGTTGGTTTGGTCTGACCGAATGTGCAGTTTAGTAAGAAATTGTGATTTTTAGATGAAATTCAGCTTGACACTTAGGTGCGACCAAAACCATGTTTGGTGCCACCGAAGGGAAGTTCAGTGGAATCCGAGGGAAATAGAGACTTCAGATCTATTTTACACACTTATGTTACGACCAAAGTCAGTTTCAAGTCGGTGTTAGTTTTTCCTATTTGAATGGGTGATTCTAGCATTCTTAGACAGGAATTAGGGAAGAAGAGAAAGAGCAAGGAGTCGTGAGCTTCTACGAAGTCCTTCTTCTTCTTCAATTATTTGGTTCTTCTTCAGTTGTTATGTTTTTGTTTGAGTTTAGTTCAATCATGTCTATGATTGGTTAAATCTCTTAGCTAGGACTAAGAAGTAAAGCTTTTAGTGATCTTTAATGTATTAAGTTTACTTTAATTCAAGTTAATTGGTTTGATTGTTGAACAATTCATTGATATTTAGTTTGAATGAAAATATATTTTAGTTTACTTTGATTTATTGTCGACTTCAGGAACATTGTATGCTTAGGAAAGCTAAGAGTGATTGCTTATCTATTTTGTAAGAGATTGATCTGTAAATACCATTAATCTATCGTAGACTAATGGCATGATAAATGCTTTAAATTACCTGCGATCAATACTTTGATGATTTATGTGAGAATCAAATCAATTGAAGTTCAAATCTATTTTGATTTATAAATGATGATTTAACAGCTCTATTATCCGACTGGATAAGATAGGACTATAGGTTCTAGTTAAGTAATCTAATTGAATCAAGTGAATAAAATATTAAAAATGGCTACAAGTGAAACCTTGGCCCTTTAGTGATTTATCTCTATTGATTTCCTTTTTTACCTTACTCAATTACATCATTACTTCTTAAATCAAATTCTATAAGTTAGTTTTAGTTCTAGTTCTAGTCCTAAAGTGTTCCAAAAAACACACAATTATAAGTCCCTATGGGTACGACCTAGGTCTCATTGAGTTGTTACTATATTGCAACCCTGCACTTAGGGTTTGTTCTGATTAATGGCTATAAGATGGAATAAATAAATGGTTTGGATTCCTAAATGGGCTAACCCAAATGGACATTGTAGAGATGGATTGAAGATTGAACGGTTGGGGTTTGACGTACATGAATTAATGACTGAATTCATATGATCAATGGCCGATATTGGGGGTTTTATACACGGGAGTTGATGGATGAATTTGGACGTTGTTGGTCACTAAACAATAGTACGGATGGATTGATTTCTATGGTAAAATCAATTGTTATTAATGGGCAGGTTTGGGTGTACTTTGATGGTCACAAACGGATGGGTTTGGAAGAAACATTTACAATTACAAGTGGGTAGATTTTTTGTGTTGATTCATGGTTAATATTAGAAAGTTTTGATGTGTGGATCAAGGGTCCAAATTAGGTATATTAGATGCACGAATCAATGGCCTAAGATTAATGGATTTAACATGCACTTTAATAGTTCAAGTTGTCCAAATTTTTCATGAAATCAATGGTCACACATGGGCTGATTTAAGGTACAATTCAAGGGTCATACATGAACAAGTTTTGTCCAAATTCAATGTTTTAAAAGTGGGCTGATTTGGTACAATGCAAAATCAACGGTTATAATTGGATAGGTTTAACACTCACATTAACTTATCCTATTTGAATAGGTTTATGGCATGGATTAACAGTCCTAATTCGATAGATTTGATGGATGGATCTATGGTCACAATTGAACAAATATAATATACAATCTAACTGTAACGACCTCAGTTTTGGATGCCTAGTGGCATACGTTTGTACATTTAGAAAAAAAATAATGAATAGTATCATAGTCTCTAATCATAATAAGAGCACTGAATCTCGGGGACGAGATTCTTCTTTAAGGAGGGTAGATTGTAACACCCCGTACTTTTAGTACTCGGGTGTTAGCATGTAACCAAATTTAGAAATAAATATAAACCTAGCTTAGTGAACATTCACGTGCATCCTAGTTTAAATCTGACCATCGAAGGTGATCCCTATCCACATATCAAACCACCCAGTAGTCAAATGAAATATACTAAGTATATTATCTTACCTATTTATTATATTATAAATTTTACGCAAACATGGATCAAAAGATTATGGATGTATTTTGATAATTTATTTATCATGTAAACAATGTATAAAAATGTGTTGTAGTAGAGTGATATGTATATACTTTGTAAGGATTTAAAATTTCATGGTAAAATAATATGTATGTATTTAATGTATATAAGATATTATGAAAATAATATTATATTAAACAAACATAATGAGTGGCAATTTCACAATGTATAATTGAACTATAAATATTGATGTAGCATTAAATATCTTTTATAAATATGTACACAAAAAATTATTAGATGTTTTACTAAGGTTGTATATTATTTAACAATATTATTGAATACAAATATAATTTTTAATTAAATATAATACTATACAACTTTCATTCATTTTATTAATATTTTGAATTATATATATTAATAAATATATGATCAATAGCATGTATATAGTAGTACATTGATATTAAATTATATATATATATATATATATATATATATATATATATATATATATGAGATTTTAATTGTCGTAATTAAAAGTAATATACAACGGTAATAAGTGGTAATAAAATTTATATTTATATTAGTATATGGTTAGTGATACATTATAAGAGTCTTACAAATGATCCACTGGGACCTCTCGATCGTTGATACTCGGATAGATCGTGGATCCGACCGTTGAATCAAAATGGTTGACACTTATAGGACGTGAATGAATTTGTATGACCCACCCAAGCTTTGGACCCACCTAATCTTTGGCCAAACTCCCTTATAGGGCCCACGAAGTGGAATGAGCGGATTGGATTCATCGCAAACATCACTGTGGGCCTCATGCACCTAATGTGTGTGCACCAAAGATGTGCACACGCTATGCACCAAACCCGCTATCGGGTCAAACGGAGTTTGACCCGATGGAACTCGTATAAAGGTGAGAGATTTCTCTCACGCGGCTTCCCGCTAACAAAAATTCAAACTGGGTGATCTGGTCCACCCAAAATGAGGTCCACCATGAAAATCCGAGCCGTTCACCTTGATCAGAAAACGAATCCGACCAGGGCCATCCGTCAGCAAGGCCCCATACACTCGAACAAGGGCGCAGAAGGGGCTGATGGGCGGTGGCGTGTGTTGATCTCTTTTCAAAAGAGGGAAGCTAGGTCTGCCACGTTAGCAATCCACGTCCACCCCATTCCTTACATCCCAACCGTCCGTCCAAGCGTGTATTCGCACCGTTCTTCCATTACCGAAAATAGGCAGGCAACCGCCTGCACCTGGAAAAGTAAAGGGGAGCAGTTCCGCTTTGGGAAGGCGTCTCTGGCGCGATCCGAGCCTTCCTCCCGAGCTCTGGAAGCCATCCCAACCGTTCCCATTAGGGCAGCAACTACTTCCTGAAAATATCGTCCGTCTGCACGAGAAGGGAACCGCGGCGCGGGAAAACTCGCGAGAAGTACGAAACGCCAATGAACGGCCAGATTAGTGGCTCCTGTAGTGATCAGGGGTCCTATCTGAGCCATCCAAACGGTCTTGATCACCTTAATACTCCGCAGATAAAAATCTGCCATGATCGGGCCGTCATCTTCCCCGTTAAACTGAGCAACGCCTCGTGATGGTGTGGACCCCATTACAGATAGAAAACTGCTTTTCCGGTGGGCCATAACGACAGAAATCCATCCCTCGTGATGGATGGACCCTCACGAAAGCTGGAAACCAAGATGGTGCGTGTGTGCAACCACGCCCATCTCAGCCGTTCGCTGGGACGTTCGAGCGTGCCCTAGGCCTATAAAGGAGGCAAGTTCGCCTCGGTCTTCCCACCACCATTTCAAGAAAAAAAAAGAGAGTAGAAAGAAAAAGAAGAAAAAGAATGAGGGAGAGAGATGAGGGTGCAGCTGTTGTTCCACACCACCGTGCCGCACTCCCACTCAAGCTCAGGCCAAGTCGGACCGAGTCTGTGGGTCCGGGCTTGCTCCTAGCCTCGCGGGAGCTCCAACAGATGAAGAAGGTAGGATAGAGAGAGAGAGAGAGAGAGCAGGGGCGGCTGCACATCCATCCAGTTTCACCAACTCGCTGCTCTGCACCAAAACTCGAACCGGGTCGTGCCGCACCGAGCTACCGAGTCTGTTGAGTCGGACTCCACCTGAGGTAAGTCCAAAACCTCTGGACCCTTAAGAAACAAAAAAAAAAATAGAGAAGAGAAGAAGGGAGGGAAAGAGAGCTGAGCTGGGTGCATCCGAGCTGCACGCTCAGTGGACCACACCATAGATTTCAGCGGGCCACGTTTTGACCGCTGTTGGGACAACAACTGCTGGGCCGGATCAGTCCAGCCCAGCCCGTTTTTTTGGACGCACGCTGTTGTTGGGTCCCAGCCACCTTCTCCTCGGTCCTATTTTTCTAGCCATGCATGAGAAGGCCCACTTGAGTTTTTGTTGCGCCCACCTAACGTCGAGGGACCCACCTCATGGTTGATGTACATATGTGGCCCACCTGATTTTTCAACGTCCACATGTATGTTGATTAAATGGACGGTTGTCCATGGTTTCGAATGGTGTGGCCGGAGTCTGGACGAGCTTGATTCTTGTATCATGTGTTTTACATGCTGAGACCAACCTTTTGAACGGTCTAGATGTTGCTCCTAAGACCACGTAAATTTAAAGATTTTATATTACATTGTGGTACATGTAGGTAGACGTATCACTGGACCAACCATTAATAGTAGACCATAACATCTATCAGCATCATAATGATTTTAAACGTGGGCAGGATTAACCATTTATAGCCACGTTTTGATATGTTAATAATTGTTGCCTCCTTGGTTATTGAGGTTACTAATATTAGATAAGATTAGACATTGTAGGTTATTTAAGTTAAAACTAACTATTGTAAACAAATTTGTAATTGTCGAATAGTAGTGTTTTGTTCTCTTAAATATTATCCTTGATAAAATATCATAGTGATTATTATTATCATTACTATATGAGCTAATATTAATGGTAACATTGATGTTAAAGAATATTTTATAACTGTTAAATTAACAATATAATAAATTACGCACCACTAGGGTTCAACCTTAAAAATCTAGCCTAAACCTAAACTCGAGGATAAAATCCTGAGCCTAAGTAATCTAAACCCTAGGTTATAATCCAGACCATAGATAGTTTTGTCGAACCTTGATTTAACCATACAAATTCATAATCTATGGTAGGGTCCAAGTCTAAGGGCATGCGCACTTCCTAATGACACTAGAAGGCAAGTTGACAAATAAGGTGATGATTCTTCCCCTTGAGCTTTCCATCTTCTCATTAGCTTAAGTTATAGTTTTATTTAAATTCATAATTGATATCTCTCTTTATAATCACATGTGTTAGCTGGTGGAAATTAA
Source organism: Magnolia officinalis (assembly GCA_021015155.1). NCBI lineage: Eukaryota > Viridiplantae > Streptophyta > Magnoliopsida > Magnoliales > Magnoliaceae > Magnolia > Magnolia officinalis. The sequence goes on from JAJHSJ010000011.1 coordinate 41,127,708, forward strand.
ATTGTTGTCTTACATGCTTTATGATTATCCTGTATAATTGTTCATGTTTGTGGATTATTTGTGGATTGCTTACGGAACTTAAACTGGTACATCAGTGGGAAATTCCCACGTATGAATGTACACCCATACTTGGGATGTAACTTGACTCTTTGTGATCGTAATGGACCTTCGACTCGGTGGTTTTTGAGTGGTGGTCTAGATGGATCATTGATGTGGGCCTACCATCCAGGGTTGTTGTGCCCAATGATTTTAAGGATGGTCTTTATCGTATGATTTTGATATTCGCCCTATGTGGCATATTTTGATACTCGCCCTACGTGGTTTTATTTGATATTTTTCTACATGGGTTCGATGTTTTATACTGTGCAACCATGCGATGGTAAGCCCCACCTATAGTAATATGATTGGCCACTAGTCGATGAGTTTCCATTAAACATCCTAAGGTGGTAGTCTCATGGGCCGGGGATGGTGGAATGGGACACTATGCCTGAGCCGTCGGCCTACGCTGGGCCATGTGCTCCCCGTAGTGACCTTTGAGCTTATTAAACCTGCTGATTGTAATTATATTAATAACGGATTGGCTAATCATGCATACATGACATATTTCGATGGCTTGGATCACTCTGCCCTGCGATTACGCTGAATGTTGGCTTATGACCAGTCATTCGATTTTGATGATGACCTGGATCTTCATGCCCCACGATTACGCTGAATGTTGCGCTGATGACCAGTCACATCGCCTGTCTGGATGTTTTACCCGGGGCACAGACCGTCTGGATGTTTTACCCGGGTCGACGATTGCATGGGGACCCGACTGGATGATGTTTCCCAGGTTCGATGATCGCACGTATGATCATCCCCGGGGCGATGATTGCATACTTCACGCATCCATGCACATAAAAAGATTTGCATCATGTATTGTTTTGTATGCTTTGTTTTATAACTATGCTTACCTAATGCGGCGATGCGTAATCTTGAGGGGAGTTCACACTGAGTTGGCCACTCATCCATCAAATATATAACCGTACAGGTAGCACAGATGTCTTAAGTGACTTTCAGGTTCAGGCTGATGTGGAGCCGGGTATATGTGCCAGGGTTACATGACTACATCTACCTCGAGGAGTGGCGCAGTCTGGCTTCCTATGTTTATATGCTTATGTTATTTTTCTTGTACTAGATCATGTAGATTCTTGTATTTGTTATGTTCGAGACATTGGTTTGTATAAGTAATTATGGGCACTCTTTTGTATATTCTAAATGATAATGGAACTTTCCTTTATGCTTACTTGTCCATTCTACGCTCATCTGCTTACTCTGATAAAAGAAAAAGAAAAAAATAATAATATTTGACCATCCTTTAAGGTTAACACTCGGGTTTTTGGGGAACGGGTCGTGTACTCGGGTCCCGAAGATTCGGGTTGTTACAGTTGGTATCGGAGTATAGTTTGGACAAACTTGGCCTTGGGAAATGATCTTATACAAACCTTAGATGTCTCAAGTTGGGATGTTTGAAACTAGAATTATGAACTTAGGTGAATTTCCCTTAGACTTAGAAGAATGATTGAGAACATAGATACTTCAAACTTTAGGCTCCTTGAAATATTTAGGTTAGGCCTTTGAACTTTCACCTATGAAGAATCCCTCAGGATTTGGAAGAAATGAGAATGTAAAAACTCAAAATCTTAGGTTCCCTTAGAATTATTAGAACAAGTATTTGAACTTATAAGAACTTCATCTGTAGCTAGAAGGAATTGAGAATGTAGAAAATCAAAATGTTAGGCCCCTAGGCAGTTGTTTGGATAACCATGGAACTTAGAAATGGACTTAGGTTCCCTTTGGGATTGTTGGAGTACCATTTAAACTTATGTAAGATTCCCTTGAGATTAGGGGAGGCGGAGAACTTAGGAACTTAAAACTTTAGTTCCCTTGAGAACTACCAAAATGGTTGCTTAGACTTAGAAATCAAATGTGCACCAAGTACTCATTATGATGTACACCAGGCTATGTAAGGACATTCTTATACTTGATTTCCAAATGAAGACTTTCAAAAAAAAAAAAATAAAAAAAAAAAAATAATAATAATCCTTAGTTCTCCATTGTAGAATATCAGGGTAACTGCTTAAACTTGGAAACTAAACCTAAATGTAGTGGGTGGACGAATACCATTGCAACGTACATAAGACCAAGTGAAAACGTTCCCTAAACTTAACTCCCAAAATACAAATTCTTAGAGACCTAAATTTTAAACTCTTTTAGAAATTTCCTTAGTTAGAAATAGTGGCGTCACAATATTTAGCGTATGAAACAAACTTAGACTTTATAAACAATTCCTTAACCCACCACATGGTACATTATGTTGGACATAAGCACTCTCTAAACTTAAGAAGCCACAAAGGGAAATGTAATTTGAATTTTTTTATACATCTCCTTACTTAGAATTAATAATTCCCTACAATTCTAGTATATGAGATTAATTAGAGGTGAAGTAATTAATGGGGTTTTGGGTAAGATTTCATTCAACCTTAGGCCGGGCATATTAAAACTAGATTTAAGGTCTTAAATAAAGTTAGCAAAATGTTGAACTTAGACTCCATGTAGAAATCTTGATCCTGAAATTTTCTATTAGTACTTAGGTAATCAAAGTGCGCGCTGGAAACGTGATGGTCGCTCACGTCTATTCATGTAAATTTCGGGCACTCTCATTAAATGATTACAGGATCTCTCCATAAGTCTAGAATAATCGGGATCACGGATTGATGAAACCATGTTTACGCAATATGTACGCGGTTTGACTCAAGTTCTAAGTCCTAGTAAATCTCAATGATTCCAATGCCCTGATCAGGCAAAGGACCGAGATCTAACAGGATTATGAATTGATACTCAAATCCTCTGCTATACGTAGGCAAAGGATTGAGGTATCGGGCTCAAATCCACTACAACCATCTATCCGTTACAGCTCGAACGCTAGGAAATCGTATTGTACTTAGGTAGTGGGAACCTATCAATAGAGGTACATGGGAATAAAAGGAGAGATAAGATATTGATATCGGCCACTCAAATGAACTTATGACTTAGTAGGTGCTATTAGAAATCTCATTGTCGACAAGTATTGGAATAATTCCCTAGCTCTAGTTAATACATAAATGAATTATGACCTTTAGTAGAATCTAAACGCACCAGTTGATCCACTAGCTTATAGACATAAGGGTCGTGAGAATTTGATGTGACTTGTTGAGAATATGTGTAACAGGATAGTGTACATGTTTAGGACGGCTAAATCACTTATAATTCTAACAATCAATCCGCGAGTTACCAAATCTCGAGGTCGAGATTTTCTTTAAGGGGGGTAGATTGTAACGACCTCAGTTTTGGATGCCTAGTGGCATACGTTTGTACATTTAGAAAAAAAATAATGAATAGTATCATAGTCTCTAATCATAATAAGAGCACTGAATCTCGGGGACGAGATTCTTCTTTAAGGAGGGTAGATTGTAACACCCCGTACTTTTAGTACTCGGGTGTTAGCATGTAACCAAATTTAGAAATAAATATAAACCTAGCTTAGTGAACATTCACGTGCATCCTAGTTTAAATCTGACCATCGAAGGTGATCCCTATCCACATATCAAACCACCCAGTAGTCAAATGAAATATACTAAGTATATTATCTTACCTATTTATTATATTATAAATTTTACGCAAACATGGATCAAAAGATTATGGATGTATTTTGATAATTTATTTATCATGTAAACAATGTATAAAAATGTGTTGTAGTAGAGTGATATGTATATACTTTGTAAGGATTTAAAATTTCATGGTAAAATAATATGTATGTATTTAATGTATATAAGATATTATGAAAATAATATTATATTAAACAAACATAATGAGTGGCAATTTCACAATGTATAATTGAACTATAAATATTGGTGTAGCATTAAATATCTTTTATAAATATGTACACAAAAAATTATTAGATGTTTTACTAAGATTGTATATTATTTAACAATATTATTGAATACAAATATAATTTTTAATTAAATATAATACTATACAACTTTCATTCATTTTATTAATATTTTGAATTATATATATTAATAAATATATGATCAATAGCATGTATATAGTAGTACATTGATATTAAATTATATATATATATATATATATATATATGAGATTTTAATTGTCGTAATTAAAAGTAATATACAACGGTAATAAGTGGTAATAAAATTTATATTTATATTAGTATATGGTTAGTGATACATTATAAGAGTCTTACAAATGATCCACTGGGACCTCTCGACCGTTGATACTCGGATAGATCGTGGATCCGACCGTTGAATCAAAATGGTTGACACTTATAGGACGTGAATGAATTTGTATGACCCACCCAAGCTTTGGACCCACCTAATCTTTGGCCAAACTCCCTTATAGGGCCCACGAAGTGGAATGAGCGGATTGGATTCATCGCAAACATCACTGTGGGCCTCATGCACCTAATGTGTGTGCACCAAAGATGTGCACACGCTATGCACCAAACCCGCTATCGGGTCAAACGGAGTTTGACTCGATGGAACTCGTATAAAGGTGAGAGATTTCTCTCACGCGGCTTCCCGCTAACAAAAATTCAAACCGGGTGATCTGGTCCACCCAAAATGAGGTCCACCATGGAAATCCGAGCCGTTCACCTTGATCAGAAAATGAATCCGACCAGGGCCATCCGTCAGCAAGGCCCCATACACTCGAACAATGGCGCAGAAGGGGCTGATGGGCGGTGGCGTGTGTTGATCTCTTTTCAAAAGAGGGAAGCTAGGTCTGCCACATTAGCAATCCACATCCACCCCATTCCTTACATCCCAACCGTCCGTCCAAGCGTGTATTCGCACCGTTCTTCCATTACCGAAAATAGGCAGGCAACCGCCTGCACCTGGAAAAGTAAAGGGGAGCAGTTCCGCTTTGGGAAGGCGTCTCTGGCGCGATCCGAGCCTTCCTCCCGAGCTCTGGAAGCCATCCCAACCGTTCCCATTAGGGCAGCAACTACTTCCTGAAAATATCGTCCGTCTGCACGAGAAGGGAACCGCGGCGCGGGAAAACTCGCGAGAAGTACGAAACGCCAATGAACGGCCAGATTAGTGGCTCCTGTAGTGATCAGGGGTCCTATCTGAGCCATCCAAACGGTCTTGATCACCTTAATACTCCGCAGATAAAAATCTGCCATGATCGGGCCGTCATCTTCCCCGTTAAACTGAGCAACGCCTCGTGATGGTGTGGACCCCATTACAGATAGAAAACTGCTTTTCCGGTGGGCCATAACGACAGAAATCCATCCCTCGTGATGGATGGACCCTCACGAAAGCTGGAAACCAAGATGGTGCGTGTGTGCAACCACGCCCATCTCAGCCGTTCGCTGGGACGTTCGAGCGTGCCCTAGGCCTATAAAGGAGGCAAGTTCGCCTCGGTCTTCCCACCACCATTTCAAGAAAAAAAAAGAGAGTAGAAAGAAAAAGAAGAAAAAGAATGAGGGAGAGAGATGAGGGTGCAGCTGTTGTTCCACACCACCGTGCCGCACTCCCACTCGAGCTCAGGCCAAGTCGGACCGAGTCTGTGGGTCCGGGCTTGCTCCTAGCCTCGCGGGAGCTCCAACAGATGAAGAAGGTAGGATAGAGAGAGAGAGAGAGAGCAGGGGCGGCTGCACATCCATCCAGTTTCACCAACTCGCTGCTCTGCACCAAAACTCGAACCGGGTCGTGCCGCACCGAGCTGCCGAGTCTGTTGAGTCGGACTCCACCTGAGGTAAGTCCAAAACCTCTGGACCCTTAAGAAACAAAAAAAAAAAATAGAGAAGAGAAGAAGGGAGGGAAAGAGAGCTGAGCTGGGTGCATCCGAGCTGCACGCTCAGTGGACCACACCATAGATTTCAGCGGGCCACGTTTTGACCGCTGTTGGGACAACAACTGCTGGGCCGGATCAGTCCAGCCCAGCCCGTTTTTTTGGACGCACGCTGTTGTTGGGTCCCAGCCACCTTCTCCTCGGTCCTATTTTTCTAGCCATGCATGAGAAGGCCCACTTGAGTTTTTGTTGCGCCCACCTAACGTCGAGGGACCCACCTCATGGTTGATGTACATATGTGGCCCACCTGATTTTTCAACGTCCACATGTATGTTGATTAAATGGACGGTTGTCCATGGTTTCGAATGGTGTGGCCGGAGTCTGGACGAGCTTGATTCTTGTATCATGTGTTTTACATGCTGAGACCAACCTTTTGAACGGTCTGGATGTTGCTCCTAAGACCACGTAAATTTAAAGATTTTATATTACATTGTGGTACATGTAGGTAGACGTATCACTGGACCAACCATTAATAGTAGACCATAACATCTATCAGCATCATAATGATTTTAAACGTGGGCAGGATTAACCATTTATAGCCACGTTTTGATATGTTAATAATTGTTGCCTCCTTGGTTATTGAGGTTACTAATATTAGATAAGATTAGACATTGTAGGTTATTTAAGTTAAAACTAACTATTGTAAACAAAATTGTAATTGTCGAATAGTAGTGTTTTGTTCTCTTAAATATTATCCTTGATAAAATATCATAGTGATTATTATTATCATTACTATATGAGCTAATATTAATGGTAACATTGATGTTAAAGAATATTTTATAACTGTTAAATTAACAATATAATAAATTACGCACCACTAGGGTTCAACCTTAAAAATCTAGCCTAAACCTAAACTTGAGGATAAAATCCTGAGCCTAAGTAATCTAAACCCTAGGTTATAATCCAGACCATAGATAGTTTTGTCGAACCTTGATTTAACCATACAAATTCATAATCTATGGTAGGGTCCAAGTCTAAGGGCATGCGCACTTCCTAATGACACTAGAAGGCAAGTTGACAAATAAGGTGATGATTCTTCCCCTTGAGCTTTCCATCTTCTCATTAGCTTAAGTTATAGTTTTATTTAAATTCATAATTGATATCTCTCTTTATAATCACATGTGTTAGCTGGTGGAAATTAAATTGTTGTCTTACATGCTTTATGATTATCCTGTATAATTGTTCATGTTTGTGGATTATTTGTGGATTGCTTACGGAACTTAAACTGGTACATCAGTGGAAAATTCCCACGTATGAATGTACACCCATACTTGGGATGTAACTTGACTCTTTGTGATCGTAATGGACCTTCGACTCGGTGGTTTTTGAGTGGTGGTCTAGATGGATCATTGATGTGGGCCTACCATCCAGGGTTGTTGTGCCCAATGATTTTAAGGATGGTCTTTATCGTATGATTTTGATATTCGCCCTATGTGGCATATTTTGATACTCGCCCTACGTGGTTTTATTTGATATTTTTCCTACATGGGTTCGATGTTTTATACTGTGCAACCATGCGATGGTAAGCCCCACCTATAGTAATATGATTGGCCACTAGTCGATGAGTTTCCATTAAACATCCTAAGGTGGTAGTCTCATGGGCCGGGGATGGTGGAATGGGACACTATGCCTGAGCCGTCGGCCTACGCTGGGCCATGTGCTCCCCGTAGTGACCTTTGAGCTTATTAAACCTGCTGATTGTAATTGGATTAATAACGGATTGACTAATCATGCATACATGGCATATTTCGATGGCTTGGATCACTCTGCCCTGCGATTACGCTGAATGTTGCGCTTATGACCAGTCATTCGATTTTGATGATGACCTGGATCTTCATGCCCCGCGATTACGCTGAATGTTGCGCTGATGACCAGTCACATCGCCTGTCTGGATGTTTTACCCGGGGCACAGACCGTCTGGATGTTTTACCCGGGTCGACGATTGCATGGGGACCCGACTGGATGATGTTTCCCAGGTTCGATGATCGCACGGATGATCATCCCCGGGGCGATGATTGCATACTTCACGCATCCATGCACATAAAAAGATTTGCATCATGTATTGTTTTGTATGCTTTGTTTTATAACTATGCTTACCTAATGCGGCGATGCGTAATCTTGAGGGGAGTTCACACTGAGTTGGCCACTCATCCATCAAATATATAACCGTACAGGTAGCACAGATGTCTTAAGTGACTTTCAGGTTTAGGCTGATGAGGAGCCGGGTATATGTGCCAGGGTTACATGACTACATCTACCTCGAGGAGTGGCGCAGTCTGGCTGCCTATGTTTATATGCTTATGCTATTTTTCTTGTACTAGATCATGTAGATTCTTGTATTTGTTATGTTCGAGACATTGGTTTGTATAAGTAATTATGGGCACTCTTTTGTATATTCTAAATGATAATGGAACTTTCCTTTATGCTTACTTGTCCATTCTACGCTCATCTGCTTACTCTGATAAAAGAAAAAGAAAAAAATAATAATATTTGACCATCCTTTAAGGTTAACACTCGGGTTTTTGGGGAACGGGTCGTGTACTCGGGTCCCAAAGATTCGGGTTGTTACACTAACAGTCACAATCAGGCTAATTTAGTGCTTAGATCTATAATCATATGTGGGTTAATTTGCTACTTACTATTCAATAGTTAAAACTAAGCAGATCTAACACACATATCAACAATTACATCTTAGACAAATTTAATACAAAAATAATGATCAAGATTAGGTAGTTTCAATAATAATAAATTCAATGATCATCTTTGTATGGATCAATGGATGCATAGTTGGTCATGTATGCACGTATGCATGCATGTATGGTTCGATGAATATGTATGCATGTATGTAGGGATGGATGATGGATGGATGGATACATGTATAGTTGGTGAATGCGAGGGTACATGTATGTGTGTACATGAATGGGTATAATAGCCCAAGGTTATTATTACAATCATGACATTTATTTAGTTTAGATTTGAAACAACAGAAAATAGGTGGGGTGATTGAGTCCACAGGGTTGAAAGTCCTTAAAGCATAAATAAGTAGGGTGATTGAGACCCTTAGGTTAAAAGTTCAGAAGCCCAATTGATACCATTGTTGGAATTTTTGGCCTGCGGAATCACACAGATCTAGATCTAGGATAGCAATCCAATGGCACCAAGCACAAAAAAAAAAAAAAAAAAAAAAAAAAAAAGAGAACACACAGATTTAACGTGGAAAACCCTTGCTGGAAAAAAACCATGGCACAAAGCGACAGATCACTACTATGAAAGCATCAATTACAAAGAGAAAGGACTTACCCGATTCGAACAACCTCGAATCTCACCCTTGCTACACCCTTTGATAACCCTAGAACCCTTTAGAATACCTTTAGGAAGTCTTGGAATAATATTAGAATAGCCCTAGGACCCCAATTTATAGTTTTGGCAACTTCCCTTTGGTATCCCAGTTGTGAAAGGACTTGCGTCACAAAATCCGCGAAACTCCTTTCGCATCCCAGTTGCGAAAGGACTTGCGACACGAAATCCGCGAAACTCCTTTCCGCATCCCAGTTGCGAAAGGACTCAGATTTAAGACATCTGGCAACAATCTCCACCATGTCTTCAATCTTCAACCGTGTAACTTCTTGACCTCTTCTCTTATTTCTTCATCACATCATAGCTCAAGATCACATTGGCCAACCAGCGCCAATCACGGATTTGATATATACCTGCTATACCGTCGGCGTGAATATCTCTGAGAAGCCGATCTCTTCTCTCTGAGAATAACCCCTCGCTACCAACCTCGCCCTGTATTTATACTGTATCCTCCTGAAGGTCCACCTGCATCCAACCGCTCACCGGCCCACTGGAAGCTTCACCCGCTCCCATATGTCGGTCTGGTACAACGAATCCATCACATCGCCCATAGTCGCCTTCCACTTCTCAGCACTAGGCTCACCTAGAGCCATCAGAATAGAAGATGAATCCTCTGTGATATTAGAGTCGTCCATGTACCACGCCGATATCCTGCGATCATGCCGTATGATTCTTCACACAGGTGACTGCTCCACCTGCTCTGTATCCCTGTCCGTACGTCTCAGCCTTCCTGCCCTGCCCGCCCATGTGGCCATGCCCATCATGCCACACACGTGCAGAGGTGGAATCCGTTACATCCACTGTAGCTCCACCTTTTGAAGTGCTCCCGATCAACTTGTAAACATGATCGAGTCGTTGCGCTTTCATGATTACCCGTGCCCCCTTAGATACTTTAAGAGCACCATTAATACATGTGTACTTGCATCCTTTTGCCTCAAGTACACCAAGAGAAATCAGATTCTGCTTCAAATCAGGAACGTGCCTCACATCTGTCAAGGTATGCTCCACCCCATCAAACATCCTGATGTGCACCGTACCAACAGCCACAACATTACAGGCAAAGCCATTGCCCATAAACACCTGTCTACCATCGCACTCCCTGTAGCTGGTGAACCAACTCCGATGAGGAGTCATGTGAAAAGATGCCCATGTGTCTAGCATCCACTCGTCCTTACGATCATCGTATGACCGTCTGAGCGAAGACACAGACAAAACATCACCATCACATCCACTCGATTCATCTGACGTGGCAGTGGTAGCCTCCCTGCATGAAGCCTCAGAATCTTCCCTCTTAGATTTAGGATTTTCACAATCCCTCTTCACATGTCCTTTCTTCCCATAATTCCAGCACTTTACCTTTCCTTTGCCCTTGCCCTTGGATTTGGATCTAGAACCTGAAGAACCTGTACCTTGTTCAGAATTCTTACCCACTGTAAACCGTGCATCAGAAGATGTCCCCATGTTGTTGTCTAGCTGTCTTATAGCCTTCCCTTGAAGGGCTGAGATAATAGTGTCGATACTCAGGGTTTTATTCATGCTGCACATAGTGTCCTTGAATGACTCATAGGACACCGGGAGAGAATTCAGCAACATACATGCTTGTTCTTCATCTTTCATCACTTCCTCCATATCCAGCAATTTGTAAACCAATTTATTAAAGTTACTGATGTGAGCCTCCAGATCTCCACCCCCTGTCATCTTGAAGTTATACCACTGCCGCTTCAAGTGTAGGCGATTTTCAGAGGATTTCTTCGCATAGACATCCTTTAACTTCGCCCATAACTTAGCCGCAGTTTTCTCCCTCATGATGTTGTAGAGAACCTCATCCATGAGACATAAACAGATCGATGATAAAGCCTTCTTATCAAGAGTATTCCAATCACCATCAGTCATAGTAGATTTTCGCTCCTCAAGAGCACCATCTTCGCCTTGTTTGATTAAGGAACTCATCATCTTGATATTCTATAACTCAAAATTATTTTTCCCTGAGTACTTCTCAATCTCATACCTGGCGCTCGCCATTATTACTAATCCCTCAGATTCAGATCTGTGCCCCAACCGAACTCAAGCTCTGATACCACTTGTTGGGATTTTTGGCCTGCGGAATCCACAGATCTAGATCTAGGATAGCAATCCAATGGCACCAAGCACACAAAAAAAAAAAAAAGAGAACACACAGATTTAACGTAGAAAACCCTTGCGGGAAAAAACCACTGCACAAAGCGACAGATCACCACTATGAAAGCATCAATTACAAAGAGAAAGGACTTACCCGATTCGAACAACCTCGAATCTCACCCTTGCTACACCCTTTGATAACCCTAGAACCCTTTAGAATACCTTTAGGAAGTCTTGAAATAATATTAGAATAGCCTAGGGACCCCAATTTATAGTTTTGACAACTTCCCTTTCGTATCCCAGTTGAAAGGACTTGCGTCACAAAATCCGCGAAACTCCTTTCGCATCCCAGTTGCGAAAGGACTTGCGACACGAAATCCGCGAAACTCCTTTCCGCATCCCAGTTGCGAAAGGACTCAGATTTAAAACATCTCGCAACAACCATTTAGAATCTCTATTGTCTAGCCAGGTCGGTGAGCATCATCAACAGGTTCCCATCGATAGGTGTTGGATAGAGTAGAGGTTCGACCAACCTACGTTATACAACTAAGTTCCCATTATCTTGGTCAGGCTACTGAGCATGGATGATTTGCAACAGGTTCCTGTCAATAAGTGTCGGATGGGGTTTAGGGAGAATGTTGGCCGACTGGTGTGAAACGAACCTGATGTTCGAAGGATGAACCATACTAATTGTGGCAGTGACTTCATGCGTAGCTTGTCTATTCATTCATCTTTTATCTCATACAATTTTATATTGTAATTTTCAATTATTTAACCTTTGAATTTCAAGCGCTACACAGGAATTTATAATGTTTTAATAAACCAAATTTACTCAAGATAAATATATTTTAGAACTTCATTATTCAATCTTTTATTTCAAGCTTTGCGTAGGGATTTACAATTTTTTGATAAATATGTTTTCTTTGATTTTGAGCATGTTTTCTTTCAAAACCTATGCGAGGTTTACTCACTAGGCTTCATAGCTTACCTTTTTGGGATTTTAAATTTTAGGATTGGGATCTTAAGGAAGTGCGTGAAGGAAAAATGATTAGCTACCTTTATTTTTGTTTTAGATTTAGTTTCCTTTAAAGTTTAAAATTTATTTTTAAAGGACTTAAAGTGGTAGATTATATATTTTTTGGATCATGATGGTGATGATTTATATTTTGAAATGCAATTATTTTATTTCAGTTAATGATTATTAGATTAATTTTAAGAAAGTATATATTTTATGAATTGGTATGATGTGAGTGTATGTGGATTATGAGATGTATGTGTGCAATATATAAGTTATGTCCTCGGATGCGACATTTTTGGGGCGTGACAATGGAATTACCCTAATGCAACTAAATACAACTGGGAGCATTATAACATAATACTGATCAAGAGCATTGGAGCATTTCACTAAAGAAAGAGCTTTATCTCTATGCTTGCTAATGTCCCATCCAATTACTCTATTCTTATTATCTCCAAGATTGAGTTAGCATTGCTCCTTGGCCTACGGTGTGGCTCTTTCCTTGACTCGGGATATGTGTTTCTGTTTTTTTTTTTTTTTTTTTTCTCTCTCTCTTTCTTTCCTATTCCTTGGCCCATGGTGTGTGCCCTTTCTTGCATTTTTTGGGCCTCATGCCCTTTTGGAGGAAATAAAAAGTCTTCTTTAAATATTAAAACTTTTATGATTTAACTTTATTACTTGGACCATGGAATGCTTTTTTAACCATTATTTTATGGGTCATTTCTCTAAAGTTTAGGATCTTCTAATCCTAAATATTTTCTAAGCAATGATCATCACATGTATATTTCACCAAATCAATGGTTTGGATCATCAAACATGACCCTAGATCTAATGTTTATAGGCCTTATATGTCTTGCATTAATGTGTCCTAATATGTGGGGACTATAGTTATCAAATCTAGCTAGGTTGTTTTCCGTGATCCAAACCATTTACTTGATGGATCTCAACTTTGATTGGGGATATCCAATAATTAAACACATGTATTAGAATATTTCAACAGTTTTAGCTCATTTGCTTCAAATCTAGATCATCTCTTTAGCCATTGTTTTGTGGGTCATTGATAAAAGAAATTTAGAATCTTCTACTCCAAAATAATTTTCTAGGCAACAACTATCATCAATGTATATCTCATCAATCAATAAATTTAATCACAAACAAGGTTTAATATATTATTTGATAATTAGAGTGAAGCAGGGCCATAAGACTCCACATGATTGATGAAAATGTGAAAGCAAATTTACAAACTATGATCATGAAGCTATAATAATCAAAATCTAGGCCATTTTCATTGACCCAGATAATTTACTTGATGGGTCTCACCTTTGATTGGAGATATCCAATGATGAAACTCTCATTTTAGAATATTTCAATACTTTTAACTCTTTTCTTTCAAATATGAACCATCTCTTTAGCCATTGATCGATGGTAGGATCTTATGCCCTTGAAGATTTTTCTAGGCATCCACTGTCATCAATGTGTGTTTGTTCAATCAATAATTTTGACCATAGACAAGGATTGATGATCTCTGGGGCAATCAACTCCATATCAATGTTTAAAATCCAAAAGCTAACTTTGCAAACCGTGATCTCAGGACTATAGGAATCAAATCTACCTCATTTTTAGTGATCTAAACCATTTATTTGATGGGTCTCACCGTTAATGAAACTCTAGTATTAGAATGTGCCAATATTTTTAAATCTTTTCCTTTCAATACGGACTATCTCTTTAACTATTGTTTTGTGAGCCATTGGTAAAAAATATAGGATCTTTTAACTTGGAAGAATTTTCTAGACAGCTAATATCTTCGATGTGCATCTCGTCAATAATAATTTTGATCACAAACAAGGTTTGATTTATCACCAATACAATTCTAGCTATCAAGGTCATATGTGTTAATATGAATGGAATCGATGGTGAACATGCAAAAGCCAATTTGTAAATGATGATCACAACCATGAATGTGAGTCCAATGGTTGTGGTCATGACAGATCCGATAGTAAGACCTCAAAATGTATCCTATGAAATCTTTATAAGAAGGACACCTGTTCGGTTAAGAGGTCACCCCGTCTTTGAAGGGATTGTAAGCTATCATCTTTGTTGAAACTTTGATCACACCTGGCAAATGTGAATTCGAGTAACCCAAGGTTTGGTGAGGCCCACTACAATATCCTTGTCACATTCGCTCCATATCCATCAGTTTTGCTAACTCATGGTAGGATGTGAGCCCAAAAATTAAGGGATTGTTTGGGTGCTTGTCAACTCTTAAAGTGATAATATGATTACAGTCAATTGAATTACATGGGCAGTTTTGATGAGAGTTTTGATGAGTGTATTAGCTCGTAATAGGATTATAGGCTGTCATCAGATTATAGCTTTTAGCTGTAATATGACACATGACAAAAGGGCATGTTCAGATTACATTACAAGTAAAACAAATTATAGGCAATGGGTCTATTTTTTGAAACTTTTTGATGCAGGGAGAATTAGGGTGCTACTTTGGCATTCCCACCCTCCCTTATAACACGTAGGCCCACTGTATCCTCTCTATATGTATCGCTCATCTATGTTTAAGGAATTAACGGTCATGATCTATCCCACTGTACACATGGGTCATCCATCTATGTCTCATTGTACACAATCATATATCATGCATGGCCCGATTTCTAATACATCTTTATACCTTTCCTTGTATCATGTATCTCTCTTTATATCATGTATGGCCCATTGAACGCATGGGTTGATCGTGCATGTATGTCTAACTATATATGCATGGCCATGCACACGTGGACATCATATGTGGGGGCCGCTATACATATTGAGTATATTATACAAGTAGCCAGCACATTGCATGTACATGTGAAGTAATAATTAATTGTTTATATTCAATAATTTCTCATCACAAAATGGAGTTTGAATTAGTAGGCCCATTTTTATGGCTCACCAAATAATTAGTTTAGCGTAAGGATTAATTATTGGCTTTATTGAGTTTGGCTTATACCAATTATCCATTAGTAGGCCCATTTCTGTGGCCTACTCCAAGCCCTTTTGTGTGTGAATATCGACTTATAAACTATAAACAATTTATAGGTTATCCAAACATAAATAATTGTTTACCTGTAAATAAATTATAACTTAAAGCCAAACAAAACAAACTGCAAACACTTTGCACATGTAATTAGATTACAACTTAAAAATTTCACAAGCATCCAAACGGCCCCTAAGCATATCCAAAACTCAGGTAGGCGACATTGCAGGAAAGAAAATAGTGAGATTGAACACATCATTAAAACTTTATTAAGATCAATAAAAGTTTCAAATCAAGCTGATATTTGTGTTTTCCATTCATCCTTGTGGGCATCTCTATGAATGTGTTGGATGGAATATAGAGATGATGGTGGGCTCCCTAAGGTATCAACAATGGGCGTCTTGATCACCTACTCTTTTCTCGTGATTGGGATTACCTGAGTTTTGAATTTGCCTAGTTTTTGAGCTCATGTCCTCAAATCAGCTTAGCTCATTGACTTTTGAATTTGGTTGGTTTTTGGACTCATGTCCTCAAATCAGCTCAGCTCATAAAACTAATGGAGAGAGGATGTCACAAAGATATCATAGTGCGCTCAGTTTGATCTATAGGTGTTTCCTAGGGTGTAACCCGCCTTGGCTTTGAATCCACCTAATTTTTGGGCTCATGCTCAACAGTCAGTTGGCAAAATTGATGTTGGGCTCATGCTCAACAGTGAGTTGGCAACATTGATGTGTGGAGTGGATGTCAGGAAGATATTGATGTGTGTAGTAGGTCCCACATAACTTTAGTTACATTATCTTCGCATAAAACACAACATGTGTAGATAATATTTAAATATGGGTTAAATGGGTAGGTGGGTGGGTTACTTCAGGAGGGCGTTTCGTTGCTGTAATTTTTGTTATTTAAAAGAGTACAAGAAGTATTTAATTGGAAAACTTTATAAATTAAATAAAAATAAAATACAAAATAAAGAGAGACGAAGAGCCAGCTGCCGCGGACGAGAAACGAGACCCCGCTACAACAAAGACCCGAAATAAAGAGAGAACAGGAGCCAGCATCATGCCGCGGGCGAGCAGCAAGACCTCGCAATAACAAAGACCCGAGATACTTTCCTCCTCCCCCTCCTCCTCCTCTCTCTCTCCTTTCTTTTTGGATCCAAGCAGAAAAGCAAAAACAAAAAATCCAAACTCCAAACAAACCCAACCTTTCTTTCTTCTTTCATTTTGTCCAAAACCCAACCAAAAACAAGAAAAAAGAAAAAAAATGAAGAGAAACCCCAAACCAAATCCCATCCATTCTCCCATCTTCTCTCTCTAATCCTTCCAAAGCCCCAAAATCCTCTCAAACTCCAATCCGATCGGATCGCGATCTCACATGAATCTAAAATCTAATGTCCTCCAAGAATCACCACCATCCGAAACCGTGCTCTCACCTCGCCTCCTACCGCTCCGCCCACGCCCCAAACCCCTTCCGATCCCTTCAGTCCTGCCTCCACATCAGGCCTCCAGGCCACGCCTCACTTCGTCGCGATCCCTCTGAGATCCCCAACTGCGCCGTTTGCAGCTCCACCTCCCCACGCCTCTACGCCTGCCTTGCTTGCGCCACCGTCTCCTGCTGGGCCCCGTCCCCTCCCCACCACGCCGCAGCCCACGCCTCCTCCCTCCCCTCTGGCCACGAGATCGCCATCGACATCCACCGCGCGGAGCTCTTCTGCTGTGCCTGCGGTGATCAGGTCTACGACTGTGACTTCGATGCCGTTGTCGTTCTTTCCCAGACTGCCGCCGCCTACGGTTCACAGCAGGCCACCCTACCCGAGAACCTCAGGAAGAGGCGGAAGGTGAATTACCAGCCGTGGGCCCCAGATTCGAGGGAGCAGGCATTGATTGGCAGGGGATCGAGCCTCCTCCGTGGGGACTCATTGCCGAGGGGCCTGCGGGGCTTGAACAACCTTGGCAACACATGTTTCATGAACTCGGTCCTGCAGGCGCTGCTGCATACGCCGCCACTGCGGAACTATTTCTTGAGCGACCGGCACAACCGGTATGCCTGCCAGCAGAAAAATGGGAAGAAGGGTAGCGGTAACGATGGCAAGAACTTGCCGCCGCGGTTGTGCTTGGCTTGTGATATGGATGTGATCTTCTCCGCTGTCTTCTCTGGAGATCGGACACCTTACAGCCCTGCCAAATTTCTATACAGGTTGGTTCTTGGTTCTTTGCTTATCTTTCTCGTGGATTTAGATTGTTACAGAAGTTGTGACCTTTAGGGCCTGTTTGGACAGTAGTATTAAGTTGTATTAAATGGGATTGCATTACTAATCCCACTTTGAAATTCGGAAGAGCATGTTTGGAAGGAGTGTGAGATGTGATTAAAATTAACTTTGTAGGCTTTGGAAAATGAGTCTTGTGTTGGAAAGTGTGAGATGGGATTACTAATTCTATAGATGATAGATTTTTGCTTCATTCACGTTCAATCCAAATGCAATTTGAAAGTAAATCCCGGGATTTATTTTTTAATGCATACATTCCAAACATAGTATTAGAAAACATGGGATAAACCTAATCCTGGGACAATACCTTACACATGCATTTATTGTAACTTTTACAATTCCATCCACCTTAATCCCACCTAATGCTGCTGGCCAAACAGGCCCTTATGTTTTGGGATAACAAGATACCATTGAATTGGCAACCAAATTATCTGCGATGTAAGTGTGGTGCATTGTGTATAGTCATCTTGACCGTCAATTTTGTGCACCGTCATGTGGATGGGCTAAATTATGAAAATCAATGCATGTACAAATGGATAACAAGAAATGCTCATTCGATGCATCTTCAAAATGGCATCAAATCACAAGAAAGAAACCATCTTTTGTAACCTACACTTAAGATGAAAAGATGACTCTTTACTAATATCTTGTGGAAATTCAACATCTGTTGTTTCATGTTGATCAGGACACCCATTTTGTTGAGGATCATGGTGATGGGTACATTATGCTCAGCACTCTAGTACAAAGTAATGTTTCATCCTCCCTCAAAGGATAGCACTACACATGATGTGTCGCCCGTGCAATTCCCAATCTCGTCAAGTAAGAGTCAGTTTTTGGAGCCATGAGGTCGTGCTCATGGGGCATCAACAATGATAGTTTTCTATTTGACAACAATCAAATGGTCTGGAGGAGTTCAAAAGTTCGTTGATTTGGCTAATTACACTATGCAGAGGATCTGCCCTAGAAGTGCTTCTCAAGGGTTTGATGTCCCACTTGTATGGTGGTTAAGTGGTACCGCCTACCTTCTGTTTGATTCCTATTTTAGGCCTGTCATGGAACTGTTCATGGTACCACATTGTCTAAACTTCGATACAAAATGACAATGTTCACATTTACAACTGTATGTGAAGCAAAATAGGTTTTTATCTTTGAGAATCATGTACATGGATGATGGACCGTTATAAGGCTGCAATGAAGGCATTATGTGCTTGTGTTCAGAGAAGAGGATAAAGTGGAGACCAAGAAAAAGCAGAATGACCAACCCTGTGTTTCTAATTGCAGATAGGATGTACGATTGAAGAGTGGGTCGATGATGGTTTATGGAGCAAGAATGCTAAAATGTTGTCCTTTTTCGGTTCTACAGGGTTTTAAACTGACTGCATTGGCTTGATAAAGTCCACACTCGACGAATATGTATATCTTTTTCTTTTGCCTTTTTTTTTTTTTGTTTTTTTTGTTTTTTTTTTTTTGAAGCAAGTGACTTTATATTAATATTATTAGCAAAAGTAAAAGAATGTATATTGAGCGTATGTGCGAGTAGAGTACATTTAAGGCTGCATTTGCATGTACAAATGAATTGAACTCTGAACATTGTTAATCAATAGGAACTGACAAATTTTAATGATTATTGTTATTATTATTCATATTGATGAAGGAGCCCTCAAATTGCAATTTATTTTTCTTTCTGTTCCAGCCTGAATGTATGTAATTTGCAATTTGGAGCCAGTCAGTCAATATGGATGATGAAGGAAATTGCAATTTGGTTATTTTCTCTTTATTAATCCAAGAATTGCAATCGGGATTCAATAGTGCATCCAAATGCACCCTACTTAAGGTTTTCTCACGAGTGATTCCTGTTTGGCTAATAGGACAATAGAGGGTGTTGTATTCTTGTTTTCATATGTTTCTTGAATCACAATAGAGGGTGTTGTATTCTTGTTTTCATATGTTTCTTGAATCTAAAAAAGCATTTAGTAGAAATGTTAGATTGTGCAGTCAGAAGACCCTATGAAGAGAGTTCATCTCAAAGTTTGCCATCTTACAGTCTGCTGTTTTATTTCTAACATGAACATAATTATATGGTACAACACTTGAAGTTTCTTAATTTTCTCTTTCCATTTGGCATTCTTGTAAAAGTCATGCTTATCAGATTTAGTTAAGACACATTGATTGATCTTTTCTTTCTTGGTGAGGCCTTTCCTATTCATGGCCCACCTTTTCTTTTCTTTTGTTCTTTTCTCTGATGAGTGGACACGACTCTTCTTACCTTCCATTGGCTTTGTATAAACTTGTTCACTGTATTGGATAATTTAATATCAATGCTCCAAATTTCTCGGAGGATAAGTCAAGCAGGCTGTACTCTTGGATCGTTGAAATGCTCTAATATGAGACAGCTGAGTTTGATACTTGTGAACACTGGCTTTATTGCAGCTGGTGGCAGCATGCAGCAAACCTTGCGAGTTATGAGCAACAAGATGCACATGAATTTTTTATCTCTGTACTTGATGGGATCCATGAAAAGGTGGAGCAAGATCAATGCAAGCTCCAAAGTCAAGGTAATTCTTTCCTTTATTGATCTCTCTACCTAATACTTCTCCCTTTGATGTTCTTCTAGCTTCTAAATATTAGTAGTCTGCCATTGCCCATTCACCTATCAGAAATAACCCTTTGTTTGGTCGTTACGTCATCTTTGCTTATTTATTTTTATTTTGTTATTTTTGTTTCATATAATTTAGCATTCCGGTTTCTTTTTAAAATCTGTCAACCAAACAACAAATTTACAAATTATAGGATTTGTGACTGTGATCTAGGATGTCAACCAAGCAATAAATTTGTTAAATTCCAGGATGCTTTCCCAGGATTAATGATTCTTCCAGGACCAATAACTCCCACGGTTCAGGGCGAGTCTTATTCTGGGAGGTTTTTTTTGTTTTTTTTTTTTGAAGACACAGGGTGTTTTTTTGAAGACACAGGGTGTCCCCACCTCTTTTTTTAAAGTGAGACTAATCCCTGCGGATACACGCAATCACCCACATTATTCAGGGAGGTTTGTTAACAAAAGACAGAAAAATTGTAAAAATAGAAGCAGAGTTTTGATAACCACTGTTGACCCATGGTACTATTCTATAACTAAAAAATATTAGATACAATCTCATTAGAGGAACGATCCATATTTTTAACAAATAATCCAGAACATGTCCATCTCTGGCCATGATAATGGTAGAAATCAGAATGTACTATCTAGACACTTTCACCTGAGCATGATATGAAAGAAGTTATAAACATTGTTGAGAACACCTACTTCCTGCCTTTCATTGACATTGCTTCGGAATGTTTCATTAACTACAGAGTTCATGCTCAGATCATGTGATTTTGCATTCCCCAGTAAGCAGTGTTTCTCTAAGCTTCTGTTGGAAACTCTCTTCCCAAAAACTTAAGATGTTCAATCATAGATGACCTCATTAGTAGTTGCAGTGGGTTGGTATATTTTATTATATTTTTTTCCACAACGAATGGAAACAGAAGGATTCTAGCACAATGTCTTTATAAGAAAACATTGGAGATTTGGGATTTCCTGTAGGTGAACGTTTGCCTGCAAATATGTCTAGACTATACAAGATAGACATTGTTCATCACTTTTCCTTTTTGAATATACAAATGTTTCGGAAATTCACTTTCAGTGCGTAAATTATCCTTCTTGCATTTCGGTGTGGGAAATTTGAGTACTAGTGGTAGTAATTTTTATTTCCAAAACTAATGTAAATTTATTTAAACCCAGTCTGACTTTTTTTGACAAGCATATTTGGTTGGCAGTGCAGGCAATGGAGACCGTTGTATTGCTCATAGAGTATTCTCTGGTACTTTGAGATCTGATCTCACTTGCACTGTCTGTGGTTTCACCTCTACTACGTATGACCCCTGTGTAGACATCTCATTGGACTTGGAACCAAGCCAAGGGACTTTGAAGACCACTTCCACAAGGTCTCATGCCTGCAATGGAGAGACAGAGTCGGTCATGTCAAGCCAAGGCTGTGGAATATCTACCCTCATGGGATGCTTGGACCGCTTTACAAGGCCTGAAAAGTTAGGGTCAGACCAGAAATTCCTCTGCAAACACTGTCAAGTGGAACAAGAGACCCTGAAACAGATGTCCATAAGAAAGCTTCCACTTGTTTCTTGTTTCCATATCAAAAGGTTTGAGCATTCATCGACTAGAAATATGACAAGGAAGGTAGACCGCTATTTGCAGTTCCCGTTTTCCTTGGACATGTCACCTTACCTGTCTTCGTCAATCTTGCGGAGTAGATTTGGCAACCGGATTTTTGCTTTTGATGGTGAAGAGTCTGATACGACCACTGAGCTGTCTTCACAGTTTGAGTTGTTTGCAGTGGTTACCCACACTGGTAAGCTAGATGCTGGTCATTATGTAACGTATCTACGTCTAAACAATCAATGGTACAAATGTGATGATTCATGGATCACTCAAGTTAGTGAAAACATTGTGAGGGCAGCTCAAGGATACATGATTTTCTATGTACAGAAGATTCTTTCTTACAAAGCAAGTGAAAACGTTGTTGCATCTTAATATCTTGACTGAAGCATGACGAGTAAATTGCTCAGGCTGAAGAGTCGGATTTTCCAGCAACCACTCATCATGATTTGATTGCTCCGCATTAAACAGAGCATCATGGGAAATTTTTGTACCAGCAGAACCAGTATTTTTTATTGGTCTGCTATCATG
Organism: Magnolia officinalis; assembly: GCA_021015155.1. Lineage (NCBI taxonomy): Eukaryota > Viridiplantae > Streptophyta > Magnoliopsida > Magnoliales > Magnoliaceae > Magnolia > Magnolia officinalis. Next base: position 41,150,122 of record JAJHSJ010000011.1, read on the forward strand.
GATTCATCTTGTATTGGTTGAGTTGCTATCATTGGCAGAAAGCCGCTCTTTGAGATCCACGAGTATCTTTGAGGAGTACTTTATAATTTTGCAGTGGAGGGTAAAGGGGGCCTAAATTTTTGAGGCACTCCTTTGGCTGTTGGAAAGTTTTCTTCGATTTAAGGTATGGTTTCTATTTAGTGGTTTGCTTCAATTCTTTATCTGCATATTTAAATCTTGTTGGCCAATTCTTTTTCCCCGATCGTCAGAAGTTGCAGTGCTTGGAAGTGTAATTTATTTTTTGTTTTTTACAATCTGATTTAAGAGTTTTTCCTTCCATCCACTTCATTTTCTGTTTGCCCACCTGACTGACTGTTAGAGAGTAAACATCCATCTCATGTTTCCTCATAAGAGGCTGTTGGTTAAGTCACGTATGAAAGATTATTATCTTTTTAGATTTTTGGTTTCAGGTACTTAATAACTGATTCTTCTTCCAACTGCATAGAGGTCTCTTATAAATAGGTTATGAACCACATGTAGATGAAAAGGAGAATCACAGACTGAGATGAAGAAGTTGGGTGGATTTTGAAAAGGAGAATTGTAGACCGGGATGGAAAGGAAGTCAGCACAGAAAGTTTCTGCTATCTAATCTAATTTTTACCTGGCAAGGCAACCATGTGTGTCGAACCATAATCTTAGAACATCTTGTTTGCAGCATCAATATGGGAAAACATGTAAACCGGGTTCCATCATCTGGTTCATCCGTAACAAACCATGGATATTCTATATGAAATTTATCCGGCTTTGATTTATTCATATAAATGCAAAAATCTCAATTGAGGATAGCTTGCTTTTTTCAAAGGCAAAAAGAAGACTGGCTAAGCCACTGCTGCAATTAATTGCTTTTCTTCCTTGTTTAAGGTATTCTTGTGGAATATAGGGATGCCTTCTTTTCTAACATATCCTGAGGCCTGTCCAGATCACCTGTAGTCCCATAATCTCCATGATTAATGGAACATTGTACTTTTGACCTTGGTGCTTAATATGACTGTAGTCATACTGCTAACATCCTAGCATATCACAATCTAGAGATTCAGTTTCTACTATCGTATCATGTGCAAGGATCAAATTCAAGGGGCTGAACTTTGGGTTGCTTCACGATGCACATTAGTAGACCCGGTGTTCATAGTATCAGTATTGTAACATATATCACTGACCAGGGATACAGAAACATGTGTCGATATTGTGGATACCGATACCCAAAAATGTATTGCTGACAATGCATTCAATTGCAGTAAGTGGCCATAACAGCCACCATCGTTACCGTTATGATACTGCCATAATGGTTTCTTCTTCTTCGTTTTTTTTAAAAATAACCTTTATTGGCCTGGTAAAGGAATGTTTTGGGCCTTTTTTTTTCACCTGCAATGGCCGTTGTGGGCCTGCAATGCATGTTCATGCCATTACTGTTGCATAACAACTATTACATTACCGTTTTCTCATACCTTGATTGCTGACTGAGGGAAAAGGTTGGCCCAAACAATGTTGTCAAAATCGGGTTGAATTATCAGATTTTTCTGATTTAAAAAATATACATATAAAAAACAAATGAAAAAATATAAGTAAATCAGAAAATATTAAAAACTCATTAATCACCCTTTTCCCATCACATGATATTATCAATTGAGAAAATGTATATGGTATACATACCATGATATTAAAAGATTTTTGTATTTTTCCTTTGTTTTCTAATTTTATTCTTTTGTACCTTTCTTAATTGTAGAATCATGTTAGAAAAAATGGCACTCGCTTCCGTTGTGAATAGTATCTTGATTTCTTTGTTTTGGGTTTTTGAATATCAAAATCCTCAAATCTCTTCTTTGCTTCTCTCTCTCTCTCTCTCTCTCTCTCTCTCTCTCTCTCTCTCTCTCTCTCTCTCGCAAAAGAAAAAAATGAGGATATATTTATTAGGGAGGCCTTTTTCATGTTTTATGAGCAAAAGAGTACAAAGAAAGAAGAAAAAAATGAATTATTTTTTTAAAAATGAATTTTTAAGTTATTTTTGAACCCTTCTATGTGATCTACAATTATCTTATGATTCATATGATTCGATACGATTATCATACGATTCAATATGATTCGTACGATTATTTGGGATTTGTGATTTGGGTGTATAATTCAAATCGTACACTCATACGTAGGGCTATACACGAGTCAAGGTAGCTCAAAAAGCTCGCTCGACTCGGATTGACTCGGCTTGAAAGGCCGACTCAAGGCGAGTCAAGCTTGTTTACTAAAGCTCGAGTTGAGTTCAAGCCAAGTTCGACCATGGTATATTTCAACTCGACTCGACTCGGACTCGAGTAAGCTCGAGCTCGAGCTCGACTCGGCTCGAGTAATATATTTAATATATATATATTATATATATATATATATATATATATATATATATATATATATATATATATATAAGTTTAAAAAAGAAGTTAAAACTTAAAAGTTTTTACTAAAAAACCCTATTCGACCCTACCCGTCCCCATTCCCTCTTTTTCTTTCCCTTACCCTACCAAGGTAAACTTGACTTGACTCGACTCGAACCACTAGCTCGACTCGAACTCAATTTGAAAGCTTTGGCAAACAAGCCAAACTTCAATGTTGAGCTCAAGGGCGAGCTCGAACTCAAGTATAGCATGGATGAGTCAAGCCGAGCTTGGCCCACCTCGACTCGACTCGGCTCGATGTACAACCCTACTCATATGATATGATAGGAATCGTATGATTCATATCGTGAATCGTATGATTTTGATAACATTGGGCCCAAACACAAAAAATGCTCTAGATCTCACATCTTCCAAGATATGTCTGAGGGTAATCTCCTTGGAGATAGATTTATTACTAAAAATGCAATTTCTCTCTAGAGATGCCATGCAAGGGCCGGGAAACAGAGCTTACCTAAAAATGAAGAGACAGGATCCCCCAAGCTCTCCACAAAAGATCTAACTGATTGGTGAAGGGAAGGGTCTTGGGAGAAAGAAGATCTCATTTAGGGGTGTACATCGAGTCTAACCGAGTCGAGCTGGCCTTAGCTCGACTCGGCTCGACCACTAGCTGACCTCAGCTCGAACTTGGCTCAGCTCGGTCCTCGAGCCTGACTGGCTAGCTTGCCTTGGTTCGGTCAGTAGCTCGGGCCAGTTTGAGCCAAGATCGAGCCGAGTTCGCCTGTGCAGCATTTTCACAAACACCTAGATTGCACCTTCAAAATCCCACTGTATGTAAAACAACAGCAATGGTTTTATAGGTATTTTATCAAACACCTTCTAAGCAACATAAAAATCAAGAAAAAAAGGGTATTTGTTTCATATACATACCTTCCTTGCCACCAGCCACACTTTGTTGAGTCATTTCATCAAACACTTGGTGAGCAACATCAATATCAAAGTAACCGAGTCACCGAACTGGTTCGATCCGAGTCGAGTCGAGCTGGGGCCAGCTCGAACTCATTTTCGAGCTCAAAAATCAGCTCCACTCGGCTCGAACTCAGCTTTGAACTGAGTCGAATCGAGCTTTTTCTAGTCGAGTCGAACGAGCTAACCGAGCTAGCTCGGTTCGTGTACACCCCTAATCTCATTTTTAAATGGAGCTGTTCCCAGATCCATTTGGTGTAAAGGGCACTCAAAGAAAAGATGACTATTTTTCTCAAGGGCACACTGACATGAGGGACACAAGCCATCTTTGGTGATTCCAAAGTTAATCATCATGTCCTTAGTCTTAAGCTTAGAAAGAAAGGCCAATGAAGCAGTAAACGAATGCTTAGGGACATTTCCTTTAAAACATACGAGATCTGCCCATGCAAATTTTAAGAAAAAGAGGTTTTTCCTTTTTATCTTTCTTTGCAAAAATCTCACCTTTGGAGATCCGGCCCACTGTCGCTCTCGTTGCTCGAATCTCTCCCCCAAATCAAAGACCCTAAAAAGTCAGATAGGTATGATTCGAAACCCATCTCCCAATTGATTCCTCAATAAATAAATAAAAATCAAAAGATCGTATTTTTTTTTTTTTTTTTTCAAATTTCCAACAATATCACAAGTTTTCGGGAGAACTAGTGTCAGCAATAATATTGTCAGTAGTGCTGACACCAGTGCATGAAACGATGTTTTGCTGGTATTGATTCTGTAGCGATATTTTGATGATATTGGCGATGTTATCACCAATACCAGGAAATCTCGCAGTTTCCAGGAGTGTCGGTATTGTCAGGCTGGCGATACCGTTAATATGGGCGAGATATTATTGATAATATCGCAGATTTCTGGAACACTGAGTGGACCTGGGGAAATAATTGGGGTTCATGCAAAGCAATGGAAGATCCATTACGAGAATAATTTTAAAAGCATTTTTGTCCCATCTCAATCCACTGAAGAAATCCAACGAGTGGTGGTTGGGCTGGCCGAATGGTAACTTGAGCTCCTTTGGGATGTAAATGGGAAACACAAAAATGATGAGACAACCTTCTTTAGACCGTTAAATGTCTTATTTTTAGATTTAGCTTCCTGATAGATTTAATTGGGTAAGTGATTGGCATTGTATGTAAACGCTGGCCCTTCAACATAAAAAGGAACAGCCGTTCCCTTCCTAGAAAAGGAAATAGTCGACTCTTCCTAATAAGGATCAGCTGATACTCTCTCAAGGGAATTAATCAACCCCTTTATTTAAAAGTTTACTAATTGACTAATTATGAAGAATTACTTGACCAAAGTATTCCATCAAGGAACTTTACTAGTGAGTTAGGTTGCATGTATGGCTCCTTTGGGGAAGTTTGTAGAAATCCTTTTCTTAATTTGTAGTCTTTCCTGTTGTGCTGAGATTAAAAGTATTGAAGGGCCAGGACTATAAGTTTAAGGGCTATGGTTTTTTTTTTTTTTTTTTTATAATTTAATTTTAATCTTTCGTTGGTTAAGATATGGAGGGGATGGAATGGAGATGCAGGAACTGCTTTTCTTTATTAAAAACAAAAGAGATTAAAAAAAAAAAAAAGTTGTTGCAGTTGCCGTGTTTTATGGGGATTTCACATGCTTTAGATGGTTGTGAAACTGATGTATATGGATTTTGTGGTAATTTTCATTCTCTTGTATCAGTTCTAGTCACTCAGGAGGTACCGACTCTTTCTGTTGCTAGGTTCATATCTACATTTAATTGATTGATCTTCAAATCAAGATTCAACTTGATTTTTCTCACAAGCTGGGCTGTGGAATCTTTGAGTTTGGTATCCTGTGAACTTTATACTCTATAATTGAGGATTTCTTTCCTGTACTTAGAAAAATTCATATTAGTAGACAGCATGGTTCAACTGTAGTGCCAAGATTGGGATTGTTTGAAGATTACTGACACGTCAAGTCAATCCTTTCTTGCTGATATTTCCTTGGGATAATCAGATATACGTGTTTTGACACGGATGCAGCCGGCATGGAATTGCCAAAAGATAATGAATAGACTGGGTGCTCTTATCCTTCTTTCTGTCTTTTTTTTTTTCTTTTCTTTTTCTTTTTCTTTTTCTCTTTCTTTTTTCCTTTTTTTTTTTCTTTCTCTTTTTATTTATTTTTGCTTCTTATTGCCAGCTAATTCTGAAATATTTGATACCTAGTCACCGATAGGAAGAGAAGATTTCAATTTTGAGCAGCATGACAGCACAGTGGCTTGGATTGTTTATGGCTGGCAGCTTTTGCATGAAGTGAGATCAGTCCTTTATGTTTGCTGATCTATTTTTTCCTTTCCATTAGTAGTAACAATGTGTTGGTGTCTGATGACATGGGAAACATGGTTTGCATTATTGGTTTTGTTTTGGTTGTATCGTGTCCATATGTATTGCAAGCCTTAGAAAATTTGGCCAATATGAGGCATGTCCTGACGTCGTTGCAGGTCTGATACAGCTAATACAAGCTGATATGCTTATAAATGCTCCCCCAAAAAATAATAATTCTCTCTTTCCATTTCAATCATGAAAGCTTAGAAAATCATTTTAGACTGGATCTACAACTCTCTTGAGATTTGGTAGAGATTCAACAATTTGAATTGGAATGGCCTGTTATTGGAATTAAAAAAAAAAAAAAAAAAACCATCATTTTTTTTTTCTTTTTGTTGCATGTAAATGTAAGTGGCCATAATTCATCAAACATGCTTGATTTGTGTTTGACTAGGGTTGATTTTGTTGGCTTGCGGTAGGTCAACCAGACATTAGACATTCTTCTCAATGAATGGTCAAATAAAGCATTAGATAAATATTCAAAATATGGAAAAAAAAAAAAAAAAGAGAAAGAGAAAAAGAGGTAGATTCTTGAATATCTCATCACCCATCCGCCTGATATTTTTCCTTAATTCTGTCTTAACAAAAAATTCGACTAATACAGGTTGATATTGATATGCAACACCTGTATTTTATTGTTTTTAGGCCAGGCCGATATGCACCCTGATACTGTTATCTGGAAGCATAATGGAAAATGGCGAAAGGTGAAAAGGAGATGCAATTGATGGATCTAAAATTCTACATATGTACACATAAATACACTTTTCACCTAGTACCGAAAAGGGTTCCCCATCATTTTAGAAAATACATCTTAATTCTCAGAGTTATTGCCACTAAAATCCTGTGATTGCTGTTACTATGGGATACCTTGACCATATTTTGGTTATAACTTGCCAAATTGATATTGCAATTTTATGCTAATGTTCTGACATCTGGTGACCTGCAAAATAGAGCCATTTTCATGGGTGATGAAAATGGGTATTGCATTGATCCAGAAATCTATGGAGTTTATCTTCTTCATCTTGTGCTTGGCCCTTTATTCATGTGGGTTTGGCAGGATCAAAAACTGCATTTGAGGTCTGTTTTGTTGCAGTCAAGTTCGAATACTCCGAGCATTGATCAAAAGGCAACAGAAATGTGAGAGCATAAACTATGAAACTTTTGAATTGAAGTGGGTGAAATCCAATCTTACCGTAGTCTACAAGCGCACAGATGGAAATTATCCTTTTAACCGGACGTGGTGCAAACAATTTGTTGTGGGTCCAGTGGTCGTGTTGATGAAATCCATCTGCACTAGATGCCCTCCACTGTCATGGCCACCCATCATTTATCCAATACTCATAAAAATTAAGTGGTAAAACCTTAGGTCTAGACGATAAGATCATCATCAAGTGCAGCCATTTTAGGCCAATTTAAGGTCCAGGAAGATGAGATCCGGTGGACTCAACACCAACCTGCCCCTAACCCATCCAATGGCGAAGTTTGATTTAGTCGGGTTTGTGTGTGGCTTGGGAAACCTCATTTTGTTGCTAAAAATAATTAGTATAAATTAAGTGAAATGTAACCCAGACACACACTTCCACTAGACCATCACAGGAACCCGACCTGAACCTAACTAGACCAGAGTTTTTAACCAGGTCCAAAAGATGGGATCCGGACCAAGTTGGGTCGTTCATCAAGTACCCGAGGGTCTGGTTATCCGTTGACAACCCTACCTAAGAAGCAAGATTTAGGTTTTTCACAACTAAGAGACTCAATACGGGTTCTGATTCAGCCCTGACTTGGCGACTTGTGACTTGATTCAAGGACAAACAAGTCAGGTGGGTCTCTACTCATGGCTTGGTGGTAGACTGGGTTCGGATACCCATTGTGGTGTGTGTGTGGGTGTGCGAGTGTGGTAAAAAAAGAAAGACAAAAAGACCCTCCCGGGGACGGAATCGGTCCAGGCAGTGGCCCACCGTGATGTATGGGTTTTATACATGTCGTTTATCCATTTTTTCGAGATTATTTTAGGGTATGATCCCAAAAATGAGACATCCAAATTCTCAAGTGGACCACACAATGGGCATTGAACGCCTACTATTAAAAACATCCTGGGGCCCACAAAAGTTTTGAATCTAGGTGACATTTGTGTTTCCCCTTCATCCAGGTCTATGTGACCTTGTGAACAGGTTAGATGGTAAATAAACAGCATGGTGGGCTCTAGAAAGGTTTCAAAGGCGTGTGGTGTGGTCCACTTGAGCCTTGGATCTGCCTCGTTCATACCTTAAAATGATCTGAAAAATGGATGAACGGCATGGATAAAACTCATACATCACGGTGGGCCCCGCAGAGCCCCTTCCTAGACCAATTTCTGTCCAGGTGGGGGCAGGACGCAATCCGCTTCCTATATGCTCCTGCTTCACGCTCAGCAACCCGAATGAATAAACGTGGCTCGCAAAACGTGAGTGGTTGATTTTCATATATAAATGTGTTCAACGGTAAGCTGCGAAAGGAAGGTATTTTATTGTTTCTCTGACGTCTGATCACCAGCTTTATTTCTAATGTTGGACAAACCCAAATTTGGATGTGATCTACAACTCCTAGGCTGTCCAGGGTTTTAAGCCAAAAGTAGGGCATTTAAAGTCCCTTTGAACGGACTGCTGACTTTCAACTGCAGCGGGCACCGTAAACTTCTTTTCGTGAAAAACCAATCCTATTGGTTCTTATGATCTCGTTGATTCGTCGCCCAAATCATGGAATGAGTCTCAAAACAAAATAAAAATAAAAATTGTGGTTGGGATCTAAGCAAGCTGCAAAATCAAGGTTGGTGTGTCCAAACGGGCCTTTTGGTCATTCATGGAAGCCAACCATGTGCTAGATGCCACTGGGGTTTCTGTAATAAGAAAAACTTTGATAGTCAAATGTATGGTGGATGGTACACAACCACTGGGAGGTTCTATTTATGGTATAAACTAAATTCAAACTACTATACCAATCGTACTCCCCTAAGCACTGCCCTTTCCTAATCCGGCTAAAACAAGTCTTGTAGGGAAAAGAGTTGAATGATAAAAAGTTTGAAATGTTCCAATTTAAGATTTTCTTTTTCACCCATAATATCCCTTCACTCGTTCCATCAAATAAATAGTTTGCTCATGTTCCTACTTTATTGTTAATATGAACCATTCATTTGTACATACAAATAGAGCAAGCAAAAATCATGTCAAACATGTGATCCTAAGCTTCCAATCAATAGCATAAAAACGAACAACCAAAATTGCTTGGAGAAACCAAATAGGTCCAATCATCATCTAGATGTTGGCTTTTCAAAGCTCAAATGGTGACAGGCGCAGCACACGTACAAGGGAGAGAGAGAGAGAAAATGTATTATATATTTTCTCAAACAAAGCTACTGTTACTATAGACTGCTACTGCCGTAAAGAGAATTTCTTAAACAAAGTTACTGCTGTAAAAAGAATGACTTGCTGTTTTTTTTTTTTTTTTTTTTTTACCTTCACAAAATAGCTATTTATAAGATTAGCTAGTGTTTACAAAAGACATTACTGTCCTTGTCTAGTACATTCACCAGAAGTAAATGGCATTGGCCAGCCAAACAGTTCTTATGGAGAAACCAACTGTCTGGATGAATCTGGATGAGACAGGGAGAATGCATCTGTTGGATGAATCTGCAACGGTAGGGAGGAATCTGCAAATCCAGGGAGGATGCATCTGGTTTGTACATTCCAACACTCCCCTTCAAACCAAAACCGGCTTCGTTCCAAGCATAGAGCTAAGTTTCTTGAATGTATTAGTCGACAATGCTTTGGTGAAGATGTCCGCCACTTGTTCAGTGGTATGACAGTACTCTAACTTCACTGATTTTTGCTTCACTTGATCTATCAGGAAATGATACCTTGTATCAATGTGCTTGCTCCTTCCATGTTGCACTGGATTTTTAGCTAGCTTAATTGCCGACTTGTTATCTATGTGTATATAACTATGGATTCTTCTTATAGATGTTTCAGATCCTTTAACAGTTTCTTCAACCATATTGCTTCACAGACTGTGGACGATGCTAGTACATACTCTGCTTCACATGTGGACAAAGCAACCACACTTTGCTTCTTTGAGTTCCATGTGAATGTTGTCGATCCAAGATAGAAAGCATAGCCTGTGGTAATCTTTCTTTCATCTTTGTCACCACCCCAATCACTATTAGAGTATTCATATAGAATCGCTTCATCATTGTATGGATAAAAGAGACCGAATTCAATAGTCCCTTTGATATACATCAGAATTATTTTCGCAGCCAGCGTAACTTTTTTAGCACTTTTATATACTGGCATAGAAGCCCAACACTATATACTATATCTAACCTAGTGATTGCGAGGTACCTTAGGCCTCCGATTAGGCTCTTGAATAAAGTTAAGTCAACATTTCTTCTTTTGCCATCTTTTGTGAGTTTCAGGCCTACTGCAATAGGTGTATTCACGGCTTTACAATCAGTCATCCGAAACTTCTCAAGAAATTCTTTTGCGTACCTCTTTTGTAATATATAAATGCCGCTAACTTGTTGTTTCACTTCTATGCCCAAGAAGAAGGACATCAATCCACCGTTAGTCATCTTGAAATCATTGAACATAGCCTGCTTGAATTATTCAAACATCACCTGGTAGTTTCCAGTGAACAAACAAGTTATAAGTATATCGCAATGGACATTCTTCTTTATGTAGACGACATGCTCATACGGACATTTAACGAAACTATTCTCTTGAAGATAGCCGTCAATCTGTTTATTCCAAGTATGAGGGGCTTGCTTCAACCCATAGAGGGCTTTCTTTAGACGATACACCTTGTGCTCCTCCCCTTACATGACAAAGCCTTCAGGCTGATCAACGTAAACTTCTTCTTTGAGTACTCCGTTTAAGAATGCGGATTTCACATCCAGTTGGTAGATCATCCAACTATGATGAGCTGCAAGGGAGATAATCATCCTCACAGTGTCAAGAGGAGCAACTGGGGAAAAAACTTCTTCATAGTCTACCCTGTATTTCTGTTTATAATCCTTTGCTACGAGCCTTGCCTTATATCGTTCGATCTTACCATCAACATTCCACTTAATTTTATATACCCATTTGAGACCAATGTTCATTTGACATTTAGGGAGTGAGATTAGTTCCCATGTGTGATTCTTCTCAATAGCATAGATCTTTTCTTCCATAGCCTTTCTCCAACATTCTTCATTCACGGCCTCCTCGAATGTGAAAGGCTCATAGTCCGCATACAGGTAAAACATATTCACTTCCTCAGTTTCTACGTAGATCTTGTTGAGGCTTCTCATTTTGATAAGAACCAAGGGTAAAGGAGAATTGGATGAAGATATGCTGGCTGAATTCTGATTTGACGAAGTACTTCCAGGGGATATGGAACGTGCTCCTAGACTTCTGCGATCCTAAGGGGGTGATGTGAGTGTCTGCTCCTGATTCATATGTCTCTTCCTCTTCATATTCTTTAACCTCGACCTGATTTTCTTTGGCCGAATCTTCCTGGTTCCGCTTTCAGGCTTCTTCCTCGCAGAACACCACATCTCTACTTATCACCACCTTATTAGTTAATGGACTTTAAAGCTTGTATGCCTTTGACTCTTCGCTATAGCTGATGAAGATATACTTTTCGCAATGATCATCAAGTTTTTTTTTTTTTTCTTATTGCTTTTGGAACTTAAGCGTAGGAAACACACCTAAAGATTTTAAGGTGTGTCACGCTCGTCTTGTAGCCGCTCTATGCCTCCTGTGGTATCATGAACCTAACGCTCTTAGTGGGACACCGATTGAGCAGATATGCACTACATGCAACTGCCTCTCCCCAGAAGCTCTTCGGTAGGCCCTTTTTCCTTCGACATGATCCTCGTCATGTCGAGGATGGTGCAGTTCTTCCGTTTCGTAATTCCATTTTGTTGTGGTGTATAAGCTGCAGTGTGATGTTGCTTAATGTCATGTTTCCTGCAATATTGTCGAAAAACATTTGAGGTGTACTCCCCATCTCTGTCAGATCTGAGGACCTTGATTTTGTAGCCACTTTCATTTTCAACTTGGGATTTGAAAATTTTAAAGATAGAAAAGGCTGCTGACTTTTCTTTAATGGAGAATAACGAAAGTTTTCTACTATAATCATCAATGAAGGTAATGAGATATTTGTTACCTTCAAGAGATGGTGTCTCCATGAGTCCACAGATATCAGTGTGAACCAATTGCAATGACTCCTTTGCTCTTCGGGATACTCTAACTAGGAAGGAGTTCCTTTGCTACTTGCCAAGTATGTACGCCTCACACACATGTCCTGAAGCTTCAATAGTAGGTAATCCATACATCATGCTTGATGAGGACAGGAGCTTAAGGCCATTAAAGCTCAGATGGCCAAAGCGAAGATGTCACTTCCATGATTCATTATTGGCATGTCCATAATTACACTTCTCGAGCCTTGTGTTTATATGGAGTGGAACATTCGATTTTTTACCATTTGGACATGTGCCACATGTCTACCGCATGTATCTTTTAATGACATAACTGAGTTATATATGTGTATCAAATACTCATTTTTAAGTGGTTGGCCGATGCTGAGGATGTTACTTTTCATGTTGGCTACGTAATATACATTATAGAGGAATTGTAGCTCACCATTTTTCTGTTAAATTTTGATTTCACCTTTACCTTTCACTGGAGTTTTTGATAAGTCTCTGAACGTCACATCGCCATGAACTCTTTCTGTGAGTTCCATAAAGAGCTTGTTATCGCTGGACATGTGATTGCTTGCACCCGTGTCAATATACCACACATCTAACTGATCATAGCCTTTTTCTTGTGCAAGGAAGAGTGTGGTTCTTTCCTCTTCATAATTTGATGCTTTGACATAGTTGGATTGTTCATCTTGATCCATTGGCTTGCTCCAACAATCTGATGCATAATGGCCGAACTTGTTACAATTTCGGCACTGAATATTTTTCGTATTTCTATAACCTCGTGTGGATCAGCCTCTACCATTTCCTCTACCATAACAATTGATAAAATTTGTGGATTGCTTGGATTATATCTACGCCCTCTTCTTCTTACATGATTGTTAGTGCCACGGCCCCCAAGATGTGTATGGCCACCTCTTTGTTCATTTAGAGTCAGCTTAGATTTTAAGGCATATTCAAGCATCATTCTGCATTCTTTTGCATTCGTTACTCATGCACTTGCAACGATCTCATCAACTTTTCAATGGATAGTTTTTTGAAGTCTTTTGATTCTTCGATCGCCACAACCATGTGCATACTTGGTTGTGAGAGATCACAATGCCTTTTCCATGACACATATGTCTTTAACTTTTTCATCATTTCTTTTTAAATTGTTAATAGTAACAAGTAGGCATGAGAAGCAGTTAGAGATACTTTCACCTTCCTTCATGTGCGCTACTTCAAACTTGGCTCTTAGTGTTTGAAGGTGAACTCGCTTCACTCGATCAACACCTTTGAAGATGGTGCTAAGAGTATCCCAAGTTTGCTTGCTTGATGTCACTTCGACAATCTTTTCAAAGGTTGAATCATCCAATCCTTGATAGATAAGGAATAAGGCCTTCTTGTCTTTCTTCCTTTGATTTTTGAGGGTGGCCTTTTGCTCGTTGGTATAGGCTGCTTTTTGTTCTGTCGTAGGTTCTACATACCCATCAGTGATGATCTCAGATCTTGAGATCTGAACAAGACTTTTATTTGGATGTACCAATTTTCGTAGTTGTCCTTAAACAACTTGGGTATTTGAGGTTGTATTGTACTTGTCATTTTAAAATATTTCAATTCAAATAAATATTGGAATGATATATGCTGCTATAACTTGCAAGAGTTCAAAGAACGTCCACCACTTGAGATGACGAAAAGAAAAAAAAAAAAAAAAAAACTGACAGATTTCAGAAATCTAAAATCTTGATGGTTTGATGGTGGTGATGAAAATAGATTCTCACGGCTGATCAACAGCTTGCTTCCATTGGAAGATGTTGAGACAAACGGTGATGAAAAAAATGATGAAGAAAAAATTCAGCCTCCTTCTCACGGGCTGTTTGTTGGGTATTTCAGACCCAAAACAAGGAGGAGAAGTTGCTGGTCCACTTCTTGCTGATGAGGCCCAGAGATCATACGGCTTTGATACCACTTTGTTGGCTTTTCAAAGCCCAAATAATGATAGGTGCAGCTCACGTACAAGGGAGAGAAATAGAAAAAATGTATTATATTATTTTCTCAAACAAAGCTCTGCTGTAAAGAAAATTTCTTAAACAAAGCTACTGCTGTAAAAAGAATGACTTGCTGTTTTTTTTTTTTCTGATTTTTCTACACTTCATAACACAACTATTTATAAGATTAGCTAATATTTACAAAAGACATTACTGCCCCCGTCTAGTTCATTCACTAGGAGTAAATGACAATGGGCAGCCAAACAGTTCTTATGGAGAAACCAACTGTCTGGATGAATTTGGCTGAGACAGGGAGGACGCATCTATTGGATGAATCTGCAAAGGGAGGGAGGATGCATCTGGTTTGCATGTTCCAACACTATAAACATCTAATAGAGAGATCCTACCTTGTAGTTCTTATTATTGCAAAGTAACACTTTGATTTGATTATTCTAACCGCGTGATTTATAACTTCTAAGCAACAGGCAGTTGTAATAAATTAGCCCCACTCAAAGTGTTATGATCATCTAATAGTCTGATTTTGCAAAATTGTAAAAGTAATATTAGAGAGTAAATTCGGTAAAGCAAACCATTTTTACTTGTTTGTTTTGCTAAAATATGTTCTAGGAAACATTAGGCTTTTATATTTAAAAGTGTTTGAATTACAATTCTATATAGAAAACTTTTCTCCCCTCTAAATTTTATAATTTAAAACCTCATATTAGAGACATTCTTCCACCATTTAACTTTTTGATTTGAAAATAAAATGATTTTACCCTTTTGATGATGTGGGGAAAGGCAAAGACAAACAGTTTACAATGCCATCCTCCACTTTAAAACAGGTGCAAACGTTTTGTCAATGTGAACCAAATGTTTTCCCCAGTTTATCTTCATGACATTTATGATTATGAGAACCATTTATTTGTTTTTAAACTATTCATTCTATTTTTGTATTGATGATCCACTTGCTGACTGGCCAACAAACCTGGCCATGTTATTTTATCATTGCTTGGGGCCGAGCCTGGCAAAACATTGGACTTAGATTTCAAGCCGGTGCCTAGCCCCCGGTCCATTTTTAGGAGCCAAGTTGTTGCCACATAGGGCTGGAACGCCTAACCAATTGTCGAGAAGATTAAAGGCTGAATAAAGTGATAATAAGCATTTAAATCACAACAAATTCTTAGTTTGTGTAATGTAAATAATTTAAAAATCCTAATCTCTACGTATATGTTGTAAATAATTCTTAGTTTATGATAGCCATCTTTACATCCTTCAAATGCTTCAGGCCTGATACCTCCTTGATACCTAAAATGAGTTAAAGAGGTTAGTAGATTCCAGTTTGACCTTTGCCACTGATGCTTTAAACATCTGCCAGAAGCCTTTGGCCTCTGGAAAATCTTTTCTGGCTCTGGCCCTACTTGATAGCAAATAATAAATCATAAATGACATGATTTCACCATTTTATTGCTTAAACCCTTGAATGTTCATTTCAATAGCCATTAAGAGCTACTCTACGCGGGTCTACCCGACCACCCATGCTTATCAATCAATAGAAAAATCCCTATAGCCAATAGGCCTGGCTTGCTCTCTGTATTGGTTTTGAAAATTGGCAATTGTTCTTGAATAAAAGGCTCATACATAGCTATTTTTATTTTTGTCCTTTGAATTCAAGGAAAATATTTTCCTCCGCTTATTAGTACACATGTAGCACACACATACAAGAACTGAAAATCACCCCCCCTACTTAGACGAGGACATTCCAAAATTCGTGTTTATTGGATAATCCTGACCGACCATCGGGTTTGGATAAATATGAATAGTAATCAGGCACTACCTGAGAGTACCATAATGCGTATAACATATGAACTGTCCCAAATGTTGCCTCCGTCATAAAACCATCTGAACGGTTAGAATATCCTACACAAGTGATATATTGATGCAAGAACTCATGTAGTACCATAAGCTTATGGGAGTGGGGCAGCATCCGATCATTTCCTTATAAATACACGCACCCACTATAGAAAGTATGAGTTGGAAGATACCTTCATGTGACTTCATTTCAGAGGTTTGTTGATTAACACTATTAAAATTGCAAATTCAATTAGTTGAGGGAGGAATGCTGAGGTTATGTGTTCTCGTACGTGAGGCTACGTGGCACATTTGTCGACCACTCGCAACGAGGCACAAATGTAATTGATTTGGGACTCGGAGTCGGTAGTGACCCTTCCAGTACCCACGTCGGTGTTGGAAAAGCTCTGTGGTACCGTCATGATGTATATATACGTTTTATCCAATTTAAGGTAAACTACCGCACAAGAAACAGGGGTGAATAGGGGGTGTACATCGAGTCGAGCCGAGTCGAGCTGGCCACTAGCTGACCTCAGCTGGAACTCAGCTAAGCTCGGTCCTCGAGCCTAACTGGCTAGCTCAGGCCAGCTCGGGCTGAGTTCGAGCCAAGATCGAGCCGAGTTCACCATTGAGGCATTTCCATAAACACCTGTACGGCACCTTCAAAATCCCTCTGTATGTGAAACAGAAGCAACGGTTTTACAAGTATTTTATCAAACACCTTTTAAGCAATATAAAAACTAAGAAAAACCAAGAAAAAAATGGTATTTGTTTCATGTACATACCTTCCTTGCCACCGGCCACACTTGCTGAGTCATTTTATCAAACACTTGGTGAGCAACATCAGTGGCAAAGTAACCGAGTCACCGAACTGGTTCGATCCGAGTTCGATTCGATCCGAGTCTAGTCGAGCTGGGGCCTGCTCGAACTCGACTCGAACTCATTTTCGAGCTCAAAAAATCAGCTCGACTTGGCTTGAACTCAGCTTCGAATAATCTTCTTCGAGTCGAGTGGAGCGAGCTAACTAAGATAGCTCAATTCGTGCACACCCCTAGTGGTGAATGAACACTTACCATTAAAAACTTCCTAAGGCCCACCGTAATGTTTATTTGCTATCCAACCAGTTGATTAGGTCACACAGATCTGATGAAGGAAAACACATGATGTATGTGGTGCTCGGTGCTCCCCTGCCACTAGCCAATGGCTGATGCTCGGTGTTCTGTCGGCCCCACCATGATGTATGTGTTTCATCCATGCCGTTCATCTATTTTTCTAGATAATTTTATAGTATGAACCCAAAAATGATGTATATCCCAATCTCAATTGGACCACATTACAGGGAATGTCGACCATTAAAAACTTTTTGGGGGCCATAAAAGTTTTGGATCAAGTTGATCTTTGTTTTTTCCTTTCATCTAGGTCTTTATGACTTAATCAATAGATTGGATGTGAAATAAACAGTACAGTGGGCCTTAGGAGGATTTTAATGGTGGATATCCAATCACTATTGTTTTCCTGTGGTGTGGTCCACCTGAGATTTATATCCATCTCATTTTTCGTGTCAAGCCCTAAAATGATCTGTAAAAATGGATGAACGGCATGGATAAAGGATATACTTCATAGTGGGCCCGCAGAGCACTAACCACCACCCACCGGGCTAGTTACGGGGGAGTTGCCAATCCGATATATCATCTAGCTTGATCCAAAACTTTCGTGGTCCCCAAGCAGTTTATAATGGTTGTCGTTCTATCACCACTATTTTCTATGGTGATGCAGGACATGAAAATTAAATATGATATGCGAGATTTCAGGCTTAAGATCACATTAGTTCAAAAACAATTATACAAATTTCATATCCCACATGAAAGTCCAAACATTCAATTAAGGGGAATCTATGCGGTTCCAGGCCTACACAAGATAGGGCTAGATCAATAAAAATTATGAACCAAACGATACTTGAAGATAAGAAATAATCATCCACACATGCATAACAATCAGTCCCTAATCCAAGGGATTCACCAATTTCAAATCAAGGAACCTTAGGGTAAGAAAATGGGCATAAAATTGGATATTTGAGTAATTTAGGGTTAGGTTTAGGGATTTTGGGTAAAAGCAGAGTGAAAGAGAGGAGAGAGACGAACCAGAGAAGTACCGCACTCGTGGACAACAACAATGGCCCAGACACACATGCGTGTGATCTCGACCGCACGTGTGTGGAGCCCACTATTAAGAAAAAGACCACCTTGGCCCTGGTCGGCCAGGGATGGACTCCAAAACCTCCAAATCTCAGCTTGATCCGATGTACGGTTTGTGTGTGGTACTCCGCCGAAGTTTTATCCCTCCTATAGGGCCAGATTCTGAAATTCTGTTGTGGGGAGGAGAATTGATGCAATATATGATTGATTGGAAGTGTAGATGATGGGGTGAGATGAGAAGAAGGGATGGTAGAAGATGGGTAGTATAGATGGCGATGGATGGGGGTGAATCGGGATAGATGTGACTTCGCACCACGATAGTTAACCCTTTGATGAAGGGAGGGCTTCGCACCCAATTAGGCTTTACAACTCAAAGAGTAGGAAAACGCTGAATTTTTATTAATCTTCAATTAATGAAAAAAGCCACAAGGGGTGCCTATTTATAAGAAAACCATATACCCCAAAACTCGCGCCATGTGCGCAACCTATTACTTGACGATGAAATAAACTAAAATAAAAACTAATCTAAAAAAATCTAAAGTGTCCATGATGTTCTAAATAACATTAATAAGTAAAACCTAAAATATGAAATCAATCTGACTAGTGGGCCACGATTATGAGATCCCATGATGGGCTTTTCTTGACTAACAGGCTCACTCTTTTGAATCAAAACTTCATCTTTTAGCTAGGAGGCCCTCCCTGGATGTTATCATCGATTCAGATCAATGGTGGGGCCCTCCTTCTGGCATACGAGCGTAGGGAGGGTGGTGTACGTGCACGTGTGGACGGCGTGTGCGGGATGTCCCTATCAATTCTACCTAGCTGCGAAGATTTTTCCACTGGTGAAATAAAACTCCTGAACCGCTCCGAGATGTAAGAATCAAGTCTCTAAAGCTCCTCCTTAGCGAGCCACGTATTGGTTGAAGCCGGACGTGACTTCCACTTGACCAGGTACTTGTTGAAAGTACCCTGGTTTGTCAATTAGCATGAGTGTTGAGTCAGCTAGATTGCGGAGCTTTATACGAAGATCAATTCAAAGTGTCTGCCTCAACCGAATGTGTGCAAGTTCACCACAGGTAAATCTAAGCCTCACATCCCATGTCCCAAAACACCAGGTAAATAAAACCCTTAAAACATGTTAGAATATCATAGGGGTTTTAAGTTAAGAAAACTTTTTCAAAATCAGAAAATCTCTAAGTTTTCTTGCTTTGCCAATTTTATCGAAACACATCTCGATATGATCGACCTGCGCTGTCGATGTCCTAGATGTAAATCGATTCCATCGGAATGAGGACAAAAGTGTCCAGCAATCACATGTACATCCGGACGGATTTATCGATGCATCGATATACTATCGATATCATCGATATTCAAATCTCGAGTCCATTGAAAGTGACTCGATAATATCGACAGGCGGATCTCCGGTGCCCCTGTTTTTTCTTAAGAATATCATATATGCATCGATATATCGAATCCCCCTCGATACCATCGAAATTCAAAACTCGATGATATCGGAAGGCTCTCGATGATATCGGTCATAAGCGCCAAGTTTTTCAGCAAAATATTTCAGGATAGTTTATCTATGATTGAGGGTCACTCGATAGAATCGATATTCAAATATCGATGATATCGGTACCATCTCGATGACATCGAACAAGGATATAGACTGTCCAGCAAGCTTAATGAGAAATCTGTTGGATTTATCGATGCCTCGACACAGTTATCGATATCATTGAGATTCAAATTCCGATGATTTCGAAAGTCCCTCAATCATTTTTGTAAACCTGAAATATTTCAAGTCAAGTCTCTCTCATTTTCAAATGTCGATGAATCGACACTAGTATCGATTGAATCGGAGTTCAAAATCCGATGACATCGACACCTGTTTTGATTTTATCGAGCAGCTGGCAAGAGGTTTCAAAAGCGTATGACATTTGAGTTTGTGTCATCGAGCGGACCATCGATGCTATCGAGAGTATACGTTTAATGATATCGAACCCGCTCAATGATATCGAACTCTATCATAAATGTGACCGTTTTATATCCGTTGGAACCTTTTGCCTATATAAAGAGGACTTGTCTATTGTTGCTGGCAGAGAAAGAAGAGAGTGCTTTTGAGTGTTTTACCTTAGATCATATACCCAAAGCCCTTTTTCTCTAAGGGAAGTTCATCCTCCAATCCACCCTCATCATTGATATTCAATAGAGTGGATTGGGGAATGAACTTCTGCATTCAAGGATCCTCCAGCTACTACCTTAATGTCAAATCATTAAGCTGAAATGCCTTGAATGCATAGATGATCGGAATCACTCTATCTTCCTTATAGGAAAACATGTTACAGAGTAGGATTCCGTCTTAAACCTTGACCCAACTCGAAGCCTTGTATTGGTACATCATCTGTGTTGCCGATCAAGGAAGCCGAAGACTCTTCATCAACAAGGAGGAGATCTTCGTTAACGTGTTAAATGAGACTCATCCACTTATTTGTAAGTTATTAGAGTCCGGAGGACACTTGTGATCATTCCTTTTTAGGATTGGGTCTTAGGTGTTTCTCACCTTTGCAATCCCTCGTAGGAGGCCTCCGGCGGGAGTGTACGTGGTGGGTACGTAGTGTTGACCCTTGCTCTGTGGAGAGCATAAACTTCCGGTTGAAGGTGAACCTGTCTAAAACCTTAGGTTCGAGGTGAACCGTGTGAAACCTCAGTTAGGGTCTTATGGAAGATCCTTGGCCAGTGTGCCTAAAAGTGGGTGCGTTGTTTTGACCCTTGCTCGTGAGAGCATAAACAGTCAGCCTCAGAACCTGATTTAAAACCGTAGGTTTGAGGTGAACCGCCGTGAAACCTCCTTAGTGAAATCCGGTACACTTAAGGGTTGAGTGCGGTTACCGGGAGTGGAGTAGACAAGTAGTTGAACCACTATAAAATGACTGTGTTTGAGATTGACATTCTTTGGTCTGTGTGATTCTCTTTAATATTTTCATATCTGAATATCTGAGATCACATCTCACACGCATACACAGTCATATCCATTATAAACTAGTTTGCATATTGTTTATTTCTTAAATAGTTTGTGATTGGATCCTCTACCAGGCTTGGATGCCAGTAGAATTACTATTGAGTAATCCTAATATGAGCTTGTTGGTTAGGATTAGTGTAATAGGAGTTTAAATAAACTATAAAAACTTTAAAAAGTCCTATTCATCCCCCTCTAGGATATATTGGCATATTCCTACTTCAACTAAAGCGGTCTTCATCGCTATTTCACTTGTGAAACCCGCCGTCCGACGTTGAAACTATCTGATGGTTCAGGATATCCTCTATTTTCTCTCTGGGTGTGTGAAGGTTAGGTATGGTAGGCAGAGGCTGAGAAGAAATGTCAAGAAGAGTAAGTATGGGAGGTAGAGGTTGGGACAATGGGCCTGGATGGGTAGGTATGGGAGGTAGAGGCTGGAAAAATGGGTGAGGAAGAGTAAGTATGGGACGTAGAGGCTGGGAAAATGGGTCGGGAATGGTAGGTATGAGAGGTAGATGCTGGGAAAATGGGTCGGGACGGGTAGGTATGGGAGGTAGAGGTTGGAAAAATGGGTCGGGACGGGTAGGTATGGGACATAAAGGCTGAAAAAATGGGTCGGGAAGGGTGGGTATGCGAGGTAGAGGTTGAGAAGAAAGGTCAGGAAGAGTAGGTATGGGAGGTAGAGGCTGGAAAAATGGGTCGGAAATGGGCTATGGTTCAAGGGATAAATATGGGGAATGAGGACGGGTAAGCGAAGGGTAGGACAAAGTATCAGTGGTCCCCTGAAAAGTAACTAGATCCTCCACGTTGAATGTGGAACTAATTTCCATAGAAGGTGGAAGATCTACCTCGCATTGAGACCGTTTCATTTTATAATTTTGAAGGGTCTAGAGGTACGCGCGTGTAACTTACGAATGGCCCCCGGAGGGTACCGCTCGGGCCAGATGCGGACTATCACAGAGTCCCCAATATTGAATTCTTTGAGACGTTTATGTTGGTTTGCAAAAAATTTATAATGTTCATTACTAGTAGTGATCTTCTGCCTGATTTCTTGATGCTATGAATGAATGTGATGCGCAAAAGACTCTGCAAGCTCTGACACCCTATGAGACAGTGACATAGGGACAAGATCAATAGGTTTATAAACAATAACGCCTTCATAAGGATTAAGACCTGTGGACCTATCGACAGAACTATTAAACGCAAACTCGACTGTAGGTATTACGGTGTCCTATGTTCTGGTGTGCTCTATATCCCTCCTAGGGGGAGACTCATTTGATAGATCATTAGGAAAGACATCACGTAACTCATCCATTATCGGAATGGCCTCAGTGGGTAACTCTACACTAGCCTCTGGTGCACTCTCTCCAGCCACTAGGCTGCACATGTCGTACCCCTCAAAATAGTGGTCTTAATGTCTCTCATGGGGTGGGTGCAAGGGTACACACCCATAATTGATTCCTTCACCAACTCCATTCATTGGTCTATCCTCTAGGCCACCTACTTGAGATTGGACATCTACCCTAATGGTGAGGTTTGTCCTGGTGATGGTATTTAGTCGGGTAATGCGTACATCAAGCTGTTTAAAGCATTGGTCCATTTCCAAGCGCTTAATCAAAAACTCCAACTTTTGGGATAGCTTGTTTAGTGACTCTTACAATTGTTCCATATTTAGTGTAGGGTGCTAACCAAAATTCAACAATATAGTTGTCAAAATATAAGATTTTTTTTTTTTTTAAATTTTTAAGAAACAACCTAGTTTCTAAAAATGAAAAAGGAAAGTTTTTTAAAAACAAGTTAGGAAAGTTTCTAAAAAAAGAAAAGTAACCTAGTTTCTAAAAATGAAAAAGGAAAGTTTCTAAGAAAAACAAATTAGGAAAGTTTCTAAAAAAACAAATTAGGAAAGTTTCTAAAGAAAAGCAACCTAGTTTTTAAAAATCCAAAAGGAAAGTTTCTAAAAACAAATTAGGAAAGTTTCTAAAGAAACAAATTAGGAAAGCTTCTAAAAAAAACAAATTAGAAAAGTTTCTAAAAAAAACAACCTAGTTTCTAAAGAAAAAGAAAAAAGAAAGTTTCTAAAAATAGAAAGTAAGTTAGTTTCTAAAAAAGAAAAAGGAAAGTAAACTAGTTTCTAAAAAAGAAAAAGGAAAGGAAATTAGTTTCTAAAAACGGATTAAGAAGTTTCTAGAAAACAGAAAAGGAAAGTTTCTAAACCTAGAAATAGAAAGCTAAGTTAATTTCTAAAATAATTCAAATAAGGGGATAACAGAAAGTTTCAGCAACTTATGTCAGGGTTTATGGACTTCTAAACAGCCATATATGATGAGAATTGATGCGTAATAGACATAAACAACCAAACCCTAAACATGTAACGAATTCCCCTACAAGAACCTAGGCTTTGATACCAAATTTGATGCAGGACATGAAAATTAAATATGATATGCAAGATTTCAGGCTTAAGATTACGTTAGTTTAAAAACAATTACACAAATTCCATATCCCACATGAAAGTCCAAACATTCAATTAAGGAGCGGGTCCAGGCCTACACATGATAAGGCTGAATCAATAAAAACTATGAACCAAACGATACTCGGAGATAAGAAATAATCATCCACACATGCGTAACAATCAGTCCCTCATCCAAGGGATTCACCAATTTCAAATCAAGGAACCCTAGGAGAAGAAAATGGGTATAAAATTGAAGATTTGAGTAATTTAGGGTTAGGTTTAGGGATTTTGGGTGAAAGAAGAGTGAAAGAGAGGAGAGAGACGAACCAGAGAAGTACCGCACTCGTGGACAACAACAATGGCCCAGACGCACATGCGTGTGATCTCGGCCATACATGTGTAGGGCCCACTATTCAGAAAAAGACCGCCTTAGCCCTGGTCGGCCACGGATGGACTTCAAAACCTCCAAATCTCAACTCAATCAGATGTACGGTTTGTGCGTGGTGCTCCACTGAAGTTTTAGCCCTCCTGTAGGGCCAGATTCTGAAATTCTGTTGTGGAGAGGAGAATTGCTACAATAGATGATTGATTCAAAGTGTAGATGATGGGGTGAGATGAGAAGAATGGATGGTAGAAGATGGGTAGTAGATATGACGATGGATGGGGGCGAATCAAGATAGATGTAGCTCTCACCACGGTAGTTAACCCTTTTATGAAGGGAGGGCTTCACACCCAATTAGGATTTACAACTCAGAGAGTAGGAAAATGCAATTTTTTTTTATTATTCTTTAATTAATGGAAAAAGCTACAAGGGGTGCCTATTTATAAGAAAACCCTATACCTCAAAACTCGTGTCATGTGCGCAACCTATTACTTGGCGATGAAGTAAAATAAAATAAAAACTAATCAAAGAAATCTAAAGCATCCATGATATTTTAAATAACATTAATAAGCAAAACCTAAAATATGAAATCAATCTGACTAGTGGGCCATGATTATGAGATCCCATGATGGGATTTTCTTAACTAACGGGCCCACTCTTTTGAATCAAAACTTCGTCTTCTAGGTAGGATGCCTCCCTGGACGTTGTCATCGATCCAGATCAATGGTGGGGCCCTCCTTCTTCTGGCGTACAGTGTAGGGAGGGTGGTGTGCGTGCACGTGCGCACGACGTGCGCAGGATGTCCCCATCATATGGTGTGGTCGACCTGAGATATGTATCTGCCTCATTTTTGTGCACATGATTCTAAACTAATCTGTAAAAATGGATGGATGGTGTGGATAAAGCACTTACATCATTGTAGGACCAAAGAGCTTTTCCAGCACAGACTATTGGTCGATTTCGACTCATTTTTTTCTTTTGTGCCTGCAAAGAGCATCTAATGATCAAAATTAAGATACTGATCATACTGAAGTTTTTAATACACGATCAAAGGGAAGATGTCGCACAGATTGGTGACTGTTGTGAGTTCTTTTTTTTTTTTCTTCAAAAATGTAAGTTTGCATTGTTAATTCGGATTCCTTTTTAATTAAAATATTAAACTAAGGTTAAGTTATTTTTTAACTGGTTATTTCTTTAATCTTTCTTCCTCCATCTGATCAACAAGCTCCATCATCCTTCAACAACTGATATGATGCATCAACATCTCACTAGTGAATGTATTCCAATCATCATGGACCGTTCAACCTCCTAAAGAAGTCTTCTATTATAATCAAGTTTAATTTTCATTTATCAGATGGTAAGGATGTGTAACGCCTTGAAAATCGGGGGTCGAGCAGGAGCCCAACTCCCGAGTTCCAACACTTCACTTATGCAACATAGATAATGATGATTAAATGTTGTCCGTATTAGTGCATTAAACATGAGTGAGATTATACCAAATCAGCATATCATACTCCAAAGACAGTTAGATTACGCGAGCGGAAGACAGTGATAGATATATAAAGCATATAAGTGGTTGTAATTCCTCAGAGTATGAACATGTCACCAGGTCAAATAGTTACATGCATAATTCCAAAATATACAAAAATGATAAAGTGTAACATCATCTATCTATATCCCTGTAGCCCCGATGCGCAACTCTAGGTCTACATAGACCCGCCAGAGAATTGCATGTAGGAGAACTCCTCTTCGTCATCATAGAAGACAGGCTCCATCTGTAAGCCTCGTCATCACCTGAAACTACAACAGAGTCTGGTTGGTGTTTTAAAACACCGTCCCAGAGTGGGAGTGAGTGATCAACTCGGTGGAGCTATAAGGCAAAGGTTAACATGTTATCAATTTAGTCAAACAGTAATGATAAAGTAATACAACAAGCATTCCTAGGTACTCTGATTAATGCAAGGATGGTATATATTAATGATGTATGCCCTCGCCTACACTCCCTCTGCGACATCATCTCACAATTGCGACATGCACCCCTTCCTCTGTGCTCAACTCCAACACCAAAGGCACATGCATTGTGGTGCATGTACATGATTAGTCAAGTTCTTAATTAGTCTTATTCATACAGCAAGTTTGGGAAGCTAAGGTACCTCCCTTTATATCATTTACCCAAACAATGATCCATCTAAGGTCGTCAATCCTAGTTAATCACATACGATAAGCAAGTTCGAGAGTTACACTCTAGGTCATTACTGAAATAATAGTGAAGACCGCTTGTGTAGAAGTTGGAATATGTCAATATGTTCTAGAGGGGGGGGGGGGGGGGGTGAATAGGACTTTTTAAATATTTATGAGTTACTTAAAAATTCTATCACACTA
Source organism: Magnolia officinalis (assembly GCA_021015155.1). Lineage (NCBI taxonomy): Eukaryota > Viridiplantae > Streptophyta > Magnoliopsida > Magnoliales > Magnoliaceae > Magnolia > Magnolia officinalis. The sequence continues at coordinate 41,176,348 of JAJHSJ010000011.1, forward strand.
ATCCTATTATGTATGCAATTTTTCAGGATTACTCAAATGTAACTCTACTGGCTTTCAAGCCAAGTAGAGGATCCAATCACAAACTATGAAAGAAGTAAACAGTTATACAAACTAGTTTATGATGGATATGACTGTGTAAGTGTGTGAGGTGTGATCTCAGGTATATGAATATGAAAGCATTGACACAGAACACACACATAGAAGAATAGCAATCACAAACATAGTCATTTTATAGTAGTTCGACTACTTGTCCATTCCACTCCCGGCTGCCGCACTCAACCCTTGAGTGTACCGGATTTCACTAAGGAGGTTTCCCAGGGTTCACCTCAAACCTAAGGCTTTAAAACAGGTTCACCTTCAACCTTTATAGAGGTTTTACGCGGTTCACCTTAAACCCAGAGTTTTACTGGTTCACTCCTAACTAGATGTTTATGCTCTCCATAGAGCAAGGGTCCACACAACGCACCCGAATTTTAGACCACACAGGTCAAGGACCTACACAAGGACCTAACAGTTTATGCCCTACACAAGAGCAAGGGTCCAACACTATGCACCCACTACGTACACTCCCGCCGGAGGCCTCCTTAAGGACTTCAAAGGGTGAGAACCACTTAAGACCAAGACCTAGAAAGGAATGATCACAAGTGTCCTCTGGACTCTAGATACTTACAGATAAGTTGATGAGTCCCGTTAAGCACAACGCCAAAGATCTGCTCCTCCTTATTGACGAAGAGTCTTCAGTACCCTTGATCCACAACGCAAGATGATATACCGATGCTCGGCTTCAGGTTGGGTCAAGGGTGAGATGGAATCCTACTCTTTAAAGATTTTCCTATAAGGAAGATAGAGTGGTTCCTCTCTTATGCATTCAAGGCATCCCAGCTTAATGATTTGTCATTAAGATGGTAGCTGAAGGATCCTTGAATGCGGAAGTTCATTCCCCAATCCACTCTATTGAATATCAATGATGAGGGTGGATTGGAGGATGAACTCCCTTGAAAGAAAGGGCTTAGCGTATATGATCTAAGGTTAAACACACAAAAGCTCTCTCTCCTTTCTCTCACAGCAACAAAAGACAAGTCCTCTATAAATAGACAAAAAGTTCCAACGGATATAAAACGGTCACATTTATGACAAAGTTCGATATCATCGAGCATATACTCTCGATGGAATCGATGATCTGCTCGATAACTCGGACTCGATGTCATACGCTTTTGAAACTCTTTGCCAATTGGCCGATGAATCGAATCTATTGTCGATGTCATCGAATTTCGAACTCCGATTCCATCGATGATAAGTTCGATCCATCGACACTTGAAAAATGAGAGAGACTTGACTTTGAGATATTTCAGGTTTTCATGAATGATCGGGGAAACCGTCGAGGTCATCGAAATTTGAATGTCGATGATATCGAGATCAGAGTCGAGGCATCGATAATTCCAGCAGATTTATCTTTGAACTTGTTAGACTGATTATAGCTTTGTTCGATGCAATCGATCTGGTGTCGATATCATCGATATTTGAATATCAATTAAATCGAAGGGCCCCCGATCATAGTTAAAAACACCCTGAAATAACTGCTGTAAGAAATGTGCGCCCACCATCGATATCATCGATGGACCTTCGATCTTATCGATATTTGATTTCAGATCATATCGGACAGTCATCGATATATCAAAGAATTTTGAGATTTTCATTAAAAAACAGGGGCGCCGGAAATCTGTCTATCGATCTTATCGAGCCACTCCCGATGGTCTCGAGATTTGAATATCGATGATATCGATATGTGTATCGATACATCGATAATTCGTCCAGATATATTGTGAAGTTGCTGGATACTTTTAGTCCTCTTATCGATCATATCGTTAAGGTATCGAGGACATCGACAGAACAGGTCGATCATATCGAGGGTGCTTCGATGAAATCGACAGGGCGAGAAAAACTTAGAGATTTTCTTATTTTGAAAAATTTTTCTCACCATGAAAACCCTAAGATGTCTATCTTATTTTAAGGGTTTTATTCACCTGGTGTTTTGGGTTATGGGATGTGAGGCTATGATTTACCTATGGCGAGCTTCCACACATCCGATTGAGGCAGACACTTGGCTTGATCTTCTTTTGATGTCCTGCAGACTGTCTGACCACCCGTTCAAAGTAATTGACAAACAATGGCATTTATAAGGGTACTTTCAATCTCACCCTTTGTCAATTACGTGACAAAATACCCAAAACACCCTAAAATACTTCTAGACACAGCCTAAATTGTGTATACATGCATTTACACAATTTTACAATGTTTTCTAACCCATGTACACATTCTAGAAGTATCCGCTCCCCCTTATTTCAAAACTCCCCCTTTCTTGCAGCTGCTCCCCCTAACACCTACATAAACATAGATAGATACACAATTTTTCGCTCGGGGTGTTTTGAACTGTTCTCCCCAATTTTGTCAGTCATTGGCAAAGGTACAGTAAATGATATTGACTGAAGAATGAATTGCATGGGAGAACAACAAATACAGATGTATAGAGATGAGATCATTTTGAAACAAACATCATTTTCAGAAGTCATGAATGCATGTAGGATAAGATAAAGCAGTTGTAAAGAAGTTGAAATATTCATTAAAGGCATCTCATGCATTCCAAATCAGAGACTTGATAAACTAGGGGGAACACTAAAGTACACAGAAATATGGCTTTAAAGATATGAGTTATACACAGCCATAGTCAAAATGAAGCTAATGTTTCCAACTAACCAAAATATCCAATTGTCCAAAGTCAACTGCCCAAGCTTAGCAATAAAATTCACAGTTATCCAAAAGAAATTAGTGAATTAGAGCTTCCACAATCAGCTTTTACCGCCTCCAAGACTCACCACGTGTGAGTAAGTCAACCACCTGTTGATTAGTTTGCTGGAGCGTATCAACTTTTTCTTCAATCATGGTGAGACGTCTCTCACAATTATGAAGTCGCTTCTCCATATTTGCCATACCGTTCAGTAGGTGGCGTTCGAGGTGGTGAGTTTGACGATTTGTTATAGACTCTAGACTCAGTAGTGGCATTCGGTTGGATCCCCATGGATATGACGGATAAGCATATGGGGCAGCCGACTGTAAGGGAGCACTATTCTCGGGAAGGGCTGAAGGAAGGCACAGCTGTTGAGCCTCCTGAGCCGAATCACTATCAAACCATCTCTCTGGATATACTGTATCAGATGTGGCAGGAATGCCAACATGATGAGCTAATTTACAGATGAGTACAGGAAAAGCTAATGTATCCTGATGATTTCCTTGAATGACCCGAATTAGTTGTTTAAGAAGAAGTGTTGGAAGGCACACTTGAGCTTCCTGATGTACATCATACAACACATTTAGCACAAAGGGAGATAGGTGATTACCATTCACATCGCAAGGATAGACATTGGACCCAAAAATACTGTGGAGGATTTTAAAAGTGGGTCCAAGATGATTAATATGAAGGGAATTGTTATCGTTTCGTGCAATAGTAGTTCCCTGGCATAGTGCTCGAGTTATCTCACCCCAAACACTAAGACCATTTAGATTCCGACTGGTGACAGGAATGCGAGTGACTTGAAGGTCTAAGAGGTTACTCAAGATGATGGGAGTGATGTGCTTGGAGTAATGCATCAATTCTACTTGAATACACGGTGGATCGACACAAATAACCTGACTTTTATTGAGGAAGTCATGGATTACTTCAATTTGATAAGTATCACCAAGATTTAGAATATTCTTCCATCCAATTACTTCTAGAAGAAGGTCCACGCCAGAAGATTCAATGGCATTGTTAAGAACCAGACGTTCAACAATGGTGGCCGGATGCCTTCTCGATGGTATGAGTTGATGCATACTGGGTTGTTTCACCTTTCTTTTTGAAGACTGAGAAAGAGACTTACCTTTCCCTTTGTTCATGATCTTTCAGTGTAAGAGATAGGCAAAGGTATGGATGGTTCTCCAGAAGGACAGATAGTACCCGATCAAAAATGAGGTCAGACTCTGGAGTGGAAGAAATGAAAAGATAATCCTTGTTTCTCTGGAAGCTTCTGGGACTTGTCGATGGTCTTCTTGGATGAAGATTTAGAGCAGAGAACAAAACAGACAAAATTTTTAATAAATAAGATTTTTCCGTTCGATTGCCTTCGGACGTGAGTCTTCGATTTTATCGAACTTACATTCGATAATATCGATGATCCATATCGATGTTATCGGTAATTTCTTCAATAGTAGTCCCCAACATGTGACTTTCGAAATTTTGAAGAGATGTCGATGATATCGACTCATGATCGATTAATCAAGAATGATAGATCGATAGGTATATTGGAGATGAATATTTTTATTTTTCGACCCTTCAAGTATATCAATAGCATACTCAGCAAAATTATGTACAATTACTGTACATAAAAAATCATAAAAATTTGCATGTTTATATACAAAAGATTGAGGTGAGAAACCTCAGATATATCATTTTACGCATAACAAAATGGCATCATTTCAGTAAATATCCAGATCTAGATGCATGATCTGGACTTGTTTTTCTCTGCTCAGTATTTTTAGGCATCAGTCCTTTCTATGCCTCTGATGATGTAGCAGTGGTTGTTTGTGCGATGACCCTTAATTACTGATTTTCCTGAATGATCTAGGATATCACATTCTTCTTTGTTAAATTTGACCACGTGCCCATTATCACAGATTTGAGAGATGCTTAACAGATTATGTGCTAGTCCTTTTATGCAAAAAGCATTCTCATTTTTGAGCAAATAAATTCCTCTTATCATTCCTTGTCCTATTACATTAGCAGTGGCTCCATCTTCGTAGGTGACTGTCCCTTGATGAAGTTTTTTATAGCTGGAGAGGAGGGATTTGTCACCTGTGATATGTCTTGAGTAACCACTGTCAAGGTACCATTTGACCTTATTGCCTGGTAGACAATCTGAATGTGTAACAAGGCAATTTGTCTTTTCCTTAATCACCCACTTTGTGACAGAAGTTCTACTTGTGGTAGATTTGGTCATCTTATCTGATTTATCCACATGACTTAATGACTCCTTCATCCTGTCAACTAGCATAAGTGGTGATGATTGCATATTTCTTTTGTTCAGCTCATAAACTGACTTACCATTTTTATGACAAGGTGGGATAGGTCTGGTGTCACTATTAGAGGCAACAAATTTTCCAAAAGGTTGTGCATTATAATCAGTTTTTGTTCTAGCTTTTCCATAACCTAAACCCTTTTTGTCCTCTCCACATTTTCCCATGCCTAAGAGTTTTTCTAACTTCTCACCACTCTGAGAGAACATACAGTTTTTCTTGGCATTTTTTCTAGACTCTTCTAGATTAAACAGGAGTGTGTGATTTTCATTTTGAAGGAGCAAATTCTTGTCTTTTAATTGCTCAACTTGTTTGCTTAGTTTTTCAGTCTCAAATTTAAGGAAGGTGTTAATTCTCTCAAGTCTATCATTTTCTGAGTGATGTTGCTGCAGATCATTGATAAAATGTGTATTAATTTCTACAGTTTTGTCCAAATCTGTTTGCAGCAATTGTTTTTTACTTTCAGATATTCCCAGTCTTTTAGCCACTTTGATGCTATGGATATAAAGCTGGTTATAAGCATCTTGTAGCTTATCATTTTCTTCTTCTTCTTTTTCTTTGTTAGATTCCTCATTGTCGGATGGAAATGATTCTGTGGCTTGCTGTTCTTTCTCGTTCTCAGATTTAGTGGGAATGATTGAAGCAGTGGAGACCATGAAGATTTTTAATGATTTCCGATCTCCATCGCTTTCTGAGTCACAAGATTCTGAATTTGACTCATCTGTATCATCCCGCGTGGCGACCATTGCCTTGCCCTTGGTTTTTCTATTTGGGCATTCGGTAGATAGATGTCCATACTCTCGACAGGCGTAGCATTGTAGTTCTATGGTCTTTTTGCCAAATTTGTCTGCAGAGAGTTTGTTATCCACCTTTCTACTTCTAGAGGGACGACCGCGATTCTTTTGAAAGAATCTTCTGAATTTTTGTGCCAGCAAAGCCACTTCCTCATCATCATCCTCTCTTTCACTTTCACTGTCCTCATGAGTTGTTTTCTTTGAAGTGTTTAGGACAGTATTTTTGGATTTTTGGGATTGAGTGAAGTGTAGTTCAAAAGTTTGTAGAGAACCTACTAGTTCTTCTACTTTCATCTCGTCTATGTTCCTACACTCCTCAATTGTTGTCACCTTGGGATTAAACAGTTCCGGTAGGGATCTTAGAATTTTCCTACAAATTTTCGGTACCGGAACTTTCTCTCCCAATCCACCCATGGAGTTACAAATGATATTTAGCTTTGTAAAGAACTCCATAAATGTCTCATGCTCCTCCATTCTGAGACTTTCGAACTGTGAGGTCAATAGTTGAAGTTTGGATCTCTTCACAGTGCTTGTGCCTTCATGGGTTGTTTCCAGTAAATCCCATGCTTCTTTTGATGTCCCACACATACTTATCTGATTGAATATATCCTGGGACACGGCACAGTAGATAACATTCATAGTCTTGGCTTCAGATGTTTGTCTTTCTTTGTCGAATGCTGTTCACTTTTCTTTGGATTTGGGCTTTGTGATTGTTGTGCCACTATCAAGTACAATTTGTTCAGTGGGTAGCACATATCCACTTTCAACTATATCCCAAACATCATGATCCAAAGATCTCAGAAAGTAGTGCATCCGAGCCTTCCAGTATGCATAATTTGAGCTGTCAAATACTGGAGGCCTGGTGACTAATGAGCCCTCTCCTTTGGCCATATTTCCAACTTCAGTCAAGATCACTCTCTAGGCGGTGAAGCCCTTAAAGAGAGACCCGCTCTGATACCAATTGAAATAGCGGTGAAGACCGCTTGTGTAGAAGTTGAAATATGTTCTAGAGGGGGGGGGGGGGGATGAATAGGACTTTTTATAGATTTATGAGTTACTTAAAAATCCTATCACACTAATCCTATTATGTATGCAATTTTTCAGGATTACTCAAATGTAACTCTATTGGCTTTCAAGCCAAGTAGAGGATCCGATCACAAACTATGAAAGAAGTAAACAGTTATACAAACTAGTTTATGATGGATATGACTGTGTAAGTGTGTGAGGTGTGATCTCAGGTATATGAAAATGAAAGCATTGGCATAGAACACACACATAGAAGAATAGCAATCGCAAACACAGTCATTTTATAGTGGTTCGACTACTTGTCTACTCCACTCCTGGCTGCCGCAGTCAACCCTTGAGTGTACCGGATTTCACTATGGAGGTTTTCCAGGGTTCACCTCAAACCTAAGGTTTTAAAACAGGTTCACCTTCAACCTTTACAGAGGTTTTACGCGGTTCACCTCAAATCCAGAGTTTTACTGGTTCACTCCTAACCAGATGTTTATGTTCTCCATAAAGCAAGGGTCCACACAACGCACCCGAATTTTAGACCACACAGGTCAAGGACCACACAAGGACCTAACAGTTTATGCCCTACACAAGAGCAAGGGTCCAACACTCTGCACCCACTACGTACACTCCCGCCGGAGGCCTCCTTGAGGACTTCAAAGGGTGAGAACCACTTAAGACCAAGACCTAGAAAGGAATGATCACAAGTGTCCTCTAGACTCTAGATACTTACAGATAAGTTGATGAGTCCTGTTAAGCACAACGCCAAAGATCTCCTCCTACTTATTGACGAGGAGTCTTCAGCTCCCTTGATCCGCAACGCAAGATGATATACCGATGCTCAGATTCGGGTTGGATCAAGGGTGAGATGGAATCCTACTCTCTAAAGATTTTCTTATAAGGAAGATAGAGTGGTTCCTCTCTTATGCATTTAAGGCATCCCAGCTTAATGATTTGTCATTAAGATGGTAGCTGAAGGATCCTTGAATGCGGAAGTTCATTCCCCAATCCACTCTATTGAATATCAATAGTGAGGGTGGATTGGAGGATGAACTCCCTTGAGAGAAAAGGCTTAGGGTATATGATCTAAGGTTAAACACACAAAAGCTCTCTCTCCTTTCTCTCATAGCAACAAAAGACAAGTCCTCTATAAATAGACAAAAAGTTCCAACGGATATAAAACGGTCACATTTATGACAAAGTTCGATATCATCGAGCAGGTTCAATATCATCGAGCGTATACTCTTGATGGAATTGATGATCTGCTCGATAACTCGAACTCGATGTCATACGCTTTTGAAACTCTTTGCCAATAGGTCGATGAATCGAATTTATTGTTGATGTCATCGGATTTCGAACTCCGATTCCATTGATGATAAGTTCGATCCATCGACACTTGAAAAATGAGAGAGACTTGACTTTGAGATATTTCAGGTTTTCATGAATGATCGGGGAAACCGTCGAGGTCATCGGAATTTGAATGTCGATGATATCGAGATCAGAGTCGAGGCATCGATAATTCCAGCAGATTTATCTTTGAACTTGCTGGACTGATTATGGCTTTGTTCGATGCAATCGATCTGGTGTCGATATCATCGATATTTGAATATCGATTAAATCGAAGGGCCCCCAATCATAGTTAAAAACACCGTGAAATAACTCCTGTAAGAAATGCGCGCCCACCATTGATATCATCGATGGACCTCCAATCTTATTGATATTTGATTTCAGACCATATCGGACAGTCATCGATATATCGAAGAATTTTGAGATTTTCATTAAAAAACAGGGGCGCCGAAAATCTGCCTGTCGATCTTATTGAGCCACTCCCGATGGTCTTGAGATTTTTAGTCCTCTTATCGATCATATCGTTAAGGTATCGAGGACATCGACAGAACAGGTCGATCATATCGACGGTGCTTCGATAAAATCGACAAGGTGAGAAAAACTTAGAGATTTTCTTATTTTGAAAAAGTTTTTTCACCATAAAAATCCTAAGATGTCTATCTTGTTTTAAGGGTTTTATTCACCTGGTGTTTTGGGTTATGGGATGTGAAGCTATGATTTACCTATGGCGAGCTTCCACACATCCGATTGAGGCAGACACTTGGCTTGATCTTCTTTTGATGTCCTGCAGACTATCTGACCACTCGTTCACAGTAATTGACAAACAAGGGCATTTATAAGGGTACTTTCAACTACGAGAGGCTCGTCACCATCAGCGTAGGCTTATTTTATACTAGAGGTCACACCACCAACGCCCTACTAACTGACAGTCTATTTTCGAAGGCTCGTCACCAACCCAACTGAGGACCATAGCCAGGCTGCGCCGGGGTGGGCCTATTTTGTAATCGAGGTCACTTCACCAACGCCCTACCAACTGGCAGTCTATTTTCGAAGGCTCGTCAATAACCCGACTGGGGACCACAGCCAGGCTGCGCAAGTGTAGGCCGAGAGCTTGAATACAATATCTCATATGACCATATTCGGATCACCAGTTTGGACTGCTCACTGGTCACTACGGGGAGGCTCGTCACCCCAGCGTATGCCGACAGCTCAACCACGGTGTCCCATACCACCATGCCCGGCTCATGAGTCTTAGCGGATCATGGTACCATGGTTGAAACAGGTCTTTACATTGGTAAAGGGTACCTTAGGTTCAAGCAGTAGTGTTTATACATGGTAAACACTCAGTAGGCCAATCGGGTTATTTAACAAGTTCGATTGGTACAAGCGTACGCTGAATTAATCGACATGGTACCACTGTCGATAATCATTGTACGACTCAAATTCACCGAACGCATCAAATGTGGCGGGACTAATTCTGCCACTTAAATAGGAATTGTTACCGATTAGTTGGACTACGTAGTAGTCCTAATCATACTCAAATGCAGCATATGGAGACATGTGATAATCATATATGCATTTAACAAACAATCCAAGTACAACACTCATTTGAGCATTTTATCGAACACATAGTGCACATGTTAACATACGTAGGCATTTCATCCATAAATCACGAAATAGAGAGATAGGTTACATGAGGGAAACTGTAACCATAGATAAGGCAATTGAGAATCCTTTCTCAACACCCTCATTAAATACATCTCAACAAGCATTTTCTCATTCAAGCATTTTATCAAACACTTAGACTACGCATATCAACATACATATAATAAATTAGTTATCACATATATTGTAGCAAATCCTTTCACAAGGAGTTACCACAAGTACAACAATCATGTATTCTCAATCAAATAATCATAGCAAGCAAAAATCCTAATTCCATATTCATCCAAACATTTCAACAAACACATGAAATGCATTATATCCAACATAGTTCACATATATATGTAATATATGGAAATCATTGTATCTAAGCATATGTGACAGCAATCAAGTCAGTCATAAATCATTAACTGACATTAAAAGCCTTGAAAACCATAACCTAAACGTTTATAGTCCGCACCTTCCATCGATAAACTCGTATCGAACTCAGTTCGAACATTACGCCTTTGTCTACGACACAACAGCTACCTGAATCACGAAATAGGCTAGCTATTTCATTGATTCATCTACTTGGATACCTAAAACAGATTAGGGTTAGGATTTCTTACCCAAAAAAGGAAATCGGAATCACCGATTAGCGATACGAGAAGGACGATTCGACACGTGGAGCGGAGGGATCAAATCCCAGCAACTATCTTACACACTCTCTCTCTTCTCCTCACTTTTTCCTTCTCTTTTCTCTCTTCTCTCACCTAGGGTTTAGAATTTCATATGGAATGTGTAACGCCCTGAAAATCGGGGGTCGAGCATAATCTCAACTCCCGAGTTCCAGAACATCACTTATGCAACAAAATGAATGATGATTGAATGTTGACTGTATTCTTGCATTGAACATGAGTGAGATTAAGCCAAAACAGCATATCATACTCCAGAGACAGTTAGATTTGCAAGCGGAAGACTGTGATAGATAGATAAAATATATAACTTATGATGAGTCTCCAGAGTGTGATAACATTACCAGGTTAAATAAATACAGGTGCAGTTCTAAAATGTACCAGATGTGAGGAAGTGTATTGCCTCCTATCCCATGTACCATAGCCCCGTCAATACAATATCAGGTCTTCATTGACCTGCCAGAGAGATACAGATAGGAGAACTCCTCCTATCATCACAAAAGTAGTCCGGCTCTGCTTCACAAGCATCGCCATCACCTGAAACTCAACAAATCTGGTTGGTGTGTACAACACCGTCCCGTAACGTGGGAGTGAGTGATCAACTCAGTGGAATAGTAAGGCATAAGTTAACATGTTATCAAATCAATCAAGCAGTAATGATAAAGCAGTACAAATCAAGCATTTCTAACTACTCTTGTTAAATGCAAGAATGAAATGACATGATGCTGTATGCCCTTGCCAAACCACCCTCAAGCGACATCATCTTACGTTCGCGAATGCTTACTCCCTCAGTGCGCCACATCTACAAAGCACATGCGGTGCGATGATGCTCATGATTACCAAGTTTTTATTAGTCCATTTCAAACAGCAGTATTGGGAAACTAAGGTACCTCCCTTGTATCATTCCCAAACATGATCCATTCTAGGGTCGTCAATCCTAGTTATTCTCATACGATATTATAGTTTGAGAAGCTTAGTGAAGGCATCGCAAAGGGCTCGTCACCCGTCAGCGCGGATACAGATCTCACCGTATGCGGCTCAATTGCTGGCCGTCAGCTCGAGTACAGGTCTCACCGTACTCGGCTCAATCACTAGTCGTCAGCTCAAGTACAGGTCTCACCGTACTCGGCTCAACTCACACTCTAGTTGCTGTGAAAGACTCGTGGCCAATCACAGACCCTTGGAGTGTACTCGATGATACCACGGAGGACTCGTCGCCCGTCAGCACGAGCACAGATCTCACCGTACTCGGCTCTCGCCGAAGTATCGACAGCTCGAATACAGTGTCCCATACCACCATATTCGGCTCACGAGTTGATTGCGCAATGGTCACTACGGGGAGGCACATGGCCCCAGCGTAGGCCGACAGCTCGACCACGGTGTCCCATACCACCATGCCCGGCTCATGCGACTTAGCGGATCTAGGTACCATGGTTAAACGGGGATCGCCACTGGTAAGTTTGGTACCCTAGGTTCAAGCAGTAGCGACCAAACAGGGTGAACATGCATAAGGCAGATCGGGTTACTTGACGAGCTCGACTAGCACGATCGCCCGTTGAGCTGCACGACATGAAGTGCATAAACAACTTCGTGTGGCCTAGCCACTGCCGACAGGCAACGCACGACTCGAGTTCGTCGAACACATCCCACGTGGCAAATGAATCTCAGCCACGAGTTCAATCTCGTTACCGATTGCCTGGACTATAATCATAGCCCCAAACACAATCAATTACAGAGATATAAAGCAGTAATGGATCAGGATTCAAATCATACAATCAGTCTGGTATTATCCGTTTAGGGCTGCCAGGGCTGTTGCACGCACTCGTTGCTCCGCTCCCCCATCACCCATGACGGATCATACAACGTAAATATAGATTAAACATATGCATCACATAGTTAAAATCATAAAGCAGTTGAGCATGTTATGAATCACAACACAAGCATGAGTTTGTACATGTTCAATTCCTAATCACACAACTATCAAAGGAGATCATACACATAGTTTATAGAGGTTGAGAATCATGTCTCAACACCCTTATACATTACAATTTGCTAACTACTACTCACTCAGACATTTCAAGATACTTGAACTTACATACATCACATACATGACATATGTCGATCACATAGGCATTAGGCCAAATCCTTTCACTAGGGAGTTGCCCCAATCATAATACGCGTACACCCACGACGGATAGTCATGGCAAGCAGGAATCCAAGTTCCATATCCATTCAGTCATTTCCACAAACACTTGGGCCACACATTTTAGCATATATAGTGTATACTGGCCGTGGCGTGATTTAGGGCAAATCCTTTCGTCAAAGGGATATCGCCATTACAACAATCATATATCCATGACAATTAGTCATGGCGAGCACGAATGAGAATGCTATACTCATTCAGCCATTTTCACAAACACTTAGAATACACTATTCCAACATACCTAGTGTATGTTAGCAAACATGTATTAGGGCTATTCTTTCGCTAAGCGGTTATTTTATCCGCGTATACCATATTCATACAACAATTAATCATGACAATTATATTTCCAAAATCCGCACGTATGCGGAATTTCTAAAATACGCAATTTCAACATACATGACATTTACACAAGAACATGTATTTTTGCGATTCTTTTCGCCAAACTAACATTTTATCCACACATGATATAATCAAACATTAAATAAACATGTCAAACATTTTCCCAAGAAAAATACGTATACGGTATTTATACGTATATCTAGAGTATGTGAAAATCCATATTCTTTATCGCTAATCGAAACAGGAAACGGAAAGCACTTTGTACATGTGCATTTGCATACAGATCATGAATCTATCATTATCTGACATTGAAAGCGTTGAAAAACGTAACTTATACGCTTAAAGTCCTCACCTTTGGTCGTAGAATCGTAACGGAGACGATAGGTTTGCTAAGCTTCCGTATTCGGCAGTTTGGCAACCTAGAGAACGAAATAGGTTAGCTATTTCACAACCTACAACAGTCTAAACCCCAAAACAGGTTAGGGTTAGGGTTTCTTACCTAGAAACGGCGCCGGAAACGCCGGAAAAGCGTCAAGAAGGATGCGGTGGAGCATGGATAGCAGCAGGGAAGGACGGCAGGGAGATTCTCCCACTTCTCCCTCACTTTCTCTCTCTTTTCCCTCTCTCAAATCCAAATTCGTATGGCTGCCATGAGAGAGGGTTTAAGGTCCTTATATAGCCTCAAAACTCACCGAAATAGACTCCTGTTCAAAGGTTACTGCTAATATAGGTATTTCGTCACTTTTCCAGCTCAAAAGAGGGTTCTGGTGGCCCTCCTTGAGCCAAACGTCAGACTTAAGCTCACCACACATGGATCTATGAGGGATTACGTTTTCGACTCGATCGGATTTCCAGATCGCACGTGGCGGACCACTTTCAGTTCAACGGTCAGTGGGCCACGATCCGAAATTCCAAGTACATGTAAATGTTCCTGAAATTTTTCTTAATCCGAGGGTGTAATTTGGTCTGATTCTGACGGTCTGGTTGCTTAATACTGATGCACAAGCGAATGGTGCCAGATCACTATTCCAGATATTTATTTTGGAAAGGGAATAGTGTTTTTCACACTCCCTCGCTCCGGATCGAAATAAATGACCGTGGGACATCGGTCGGAGCTGATTTTTGAGATGATTGTCAAGCCCAGTGGGGCGGTCCTAGTTCCTTAGCTTCGAGTTAATCGGACTCCCGATGTGCGATCTAAACCTAATACGAAGTTTCGTTTCATTCCCGAGAGCAGACGGGAAATGAGTTCGGTTCTAAACTTTAGGGTAACCTAGAGTCACATGTTTTACAAGTTTTGGGTCTTGCAGATCGTATTTAAAGCGATCCCAACGGATTTCATGGCTAATCGAGTTTGCACTTAGTTAACTTTGTTAAATTTCTAAAGGATTTAATCCTAATTGTTTTCTGGTTGAGTGGTACTTAGGCCTTTGTAGTTTGTATATAAAGTGATCCAAGTTTTACTACTTAGCTAGTTTAAGTTAGTGTCTAGGGCGAAAGTGCTTTGAAAAATTGAAAGCACAAGGTAGTAAAGGGGTGGGATTTGTGAAGGAAATGGGTTCAGAAGCGATTTTAGACTGTGGGGTTCAGTTCTGACGAAATAATAAGGTGTTAGGAGCAACCCATTACCTAAGGACATCTAATCCCAGGTTGGCAAAAATCCGGGATGTTACAATCTACCCCCCTTAAAACAAAATTTCGTCCCCGAAATTGGCTAAGGGTAATAAGGGAAAATTTCTATTATTTCATTTGCCTAATGACTTATTGATTTTAAGTTTCTACGCGTGGTAGGGTATATACCAGCTGATTCATTTTAGTCTACCCCCCTTAAAACTTAGTTGTTTATCCATTGCTCATACCCTAATGGTTTGCTACAATTTATTTCTTTACCTATTTGGAGTCTCGACGACAATTCCCAACAATTTAGAGCAAGATAGCTGTTTTCATTGTTTGACCAACACGGAGAGACGGTAATAGTGGGCTCGATCCCGATACATCGATCATCTACCGGGCCAGGGTAGGAAGCTCATCGTATCCCTTCCGAATCCTGGTGGATCCTGGTCGTCCGCTCGTCAGCAGAGAGTCCATCAGTAGTCGCCCAGGATTGAGAATTGGGTCAAGCCGCGAATGTTTCGCAGTTGTATATTTCAGTAACTCCGTAGTCCGATCAGTCTCTAAGAGTAGGGAATGCCCATCATTGAAAGGCTCAAATTGTTTATTCTAAGGTTGCCCTTTAGGTCTTAGTCTAAGAGAGTCCTCGTTATCATCTATGTCCAAGGAAATGGTAAATCAATCTTACTAGATCATCCTAAAACGGTTTCTCATAGTAGGGCAGGCTAGGGCTTCTATAATGTTCGTATTCAACGAGCACCGTTTCGATCCTGGGCCAGTGGGGTAGGGTCCACCGCGTTTCCGCTGCGCCACCCAGATCAAAGAGGCGTATTAGGTGACCTAACTAGATTGAGTTCATAATGTTCTACCCCCCCTAAAATTTTATTTTCACCCTCAAGGCTCAAGAGCTATGCCCTGATCCGTATGTCGGAACAAGGTGTAATTTAAGTCTTATCCTTGACATGAAATGAAATGCGGTCTCCCACAATATCTGTCTTGGTACCTAGGATTATAGAAAGGGAGTATCACGGTCCCGACCTACCTTATGTACTCATGTCAAGCCTAAGCGGCAGGCTATCTTTCTGCGTTCATATGCACAAAAAGTATGCCGACATGGCATGTAACTTGGGATCTAATTCCTAACTATTTGTTGCCCATTTGGGCAATTCCTTAGGCCTAAAAGACAATCTCTATTGGCTATATGTTCTTAACGCTTCTCGAAGACGAAGTTATAAACTTTTAGTTGTAAGTGGTCGGGCCAACACGGAAGGAATGTTGTGTAGTGGGTCTGAGTCGGATACATGAATCTTCTGCCTCGCGAAGACAGAAAGTTGCCATATCATTTCTTAATCCTAGTCGATCCCGACCTTCTGCTTGATCGGAGTATAGGGTTCATTGGTCACTACCAGAATTGAGAATTCGATTCAGACCGCGAATACCTCGCTTATGGATAGTTTCTCCACTCCGTGTTCCCGATTGTACTAAGTCCTTGAGAAGGCAATTCTAAGGGTCGTATTGATTTGACCTAACATTAATTCTCTAATCGTGAATAGTTTCTACGTCAAACAAGCTCCCTAAGAGTTACTAAGGAAGCCTGTGTGTACTAAGGGGATTTAACGAAGGAATGGGTCCTCGCTCCAACCAACTTAAGCCGACCAAACTAGTTCTATCATTCAATTGGCTTAGCCTAATTAATTAGTCTTTTACTTTCCTTAGCCTAACCAATAGTCTAGTCTTAATGTAGGAGTAGCGGTAATCCACTGGTTGTAATCCAAAGTCTATGCTTATACACTAGATGATTTTATACCCTTTCTAATATAGGAATTGTTTATTGCTTAGGGTCAAACGTTGTCTAAGTAGAATTGAGTTGCCTGAACTTAAATTTAACTATACTCGAGCACTACACATATGCTCATTCCAACTAAGAGGGTCCTAAGGTTCACATTACATATTTGTTGGATTTCCTACACGGTCAGGCCTGTCTAAGTCTAAGGGCACCGCTCAAGTCCAAAACTCCGAGGGTCTATTTGTCAAACAACCATTTACTCAGAAAGCTTAAGCTATCAGAGTGCGGTAGGTTAATGTATATCAAGGGACTTTATCACTTCAACACTATTTGGCAAGTGGTCTTAAGTTGTATTAAATGTGACCGCATTACTAATCCTACCTCGGGATTGGGAGTGACATGGTTGGTAGGAGGGTGGGTGGGGATCAAAATTATTGGTATAGGCTTTGGAAAATGAGCCTGGTGTCGGAAAGTGTGAGATGGGATTTCCAAATCCCAGGATAATGATTTTCTAAGCGAAATTTGGAAGGACAACTCAGAGTTTAATTACATTTAAATGCATACATCCCAAACACGGTATTAGAAAACATGGGATACAACCAATCTAGGGCCATACCATACACATACATTTATTATTACTTTTACAATTCAATCCACCTTACTCACCTAACGCAGTTGGCCGAACGGGCCCTAGAGGGAGAAAAGGGGCTGAAGTTTTTGGTTCTCCACGAACTTGGGTCTCAATAGTGGTTGTAGAGGCCCAAAGAACAGGGATTTGTAAAGGGAAGTGGAGAGATGGGTTGGGTAGAGAGGTTACACGTTTTTGAGCTCCAAATGAGGGGTGTAGGAGCTCAAATGAGAGAGAATGATGAGGGTAGGAGGATAGGTAGGGCTGTAAACGATGGAGTGATGTATGGTTGGACAGGAAACAACGAAATGGGCGATTGGAGTGGAGGTTTGAGAGAGAAAATAGCAAGAATAGGAGGAAAAGAGAGATGGGAGGGGCGTTTGAGAGAGAGGGGGCTTCCAGACCTAAAAATCCCAAACTCCAGCCAAAACCGCACGTGCCAGGGGGTAGGGGAGGTCAGGCCGACCAATCCCAGCCCCGGCCCGACCCGTACGGCCAAGTTTGGCGGAGGTCCACCTCCAGAGTGGAGGTTCCACCCCCGCCCAAAGTGGCCGGTGGGCTGCCGCCGCGGGTGGGTGTGTTTCTCCTTGGTCCCAAGGTGCCAAATGCACCGGGTTCGACCCTGGATCTTAGTAATTTAAGTGGGGGGCCCCCGACTCCAGTTGAGGCATTTTCGGGGCCAATTTACAAACTAGAATGATTTTATATATCGTGTGACATATGATTTTGGGGTAGGAGGAGCTAATCTATCCAACTAACCCATTTACTTGGTTAGATTCCAAAGTTTGAATGGTTAAAAGTCCAATTTATACATATATTTACTATTTATAGTAAATTTTTATTTAGGTGTTATTCTTCGTCATTTATACGTTAGAATTTATATCTGGTATGATAGGATTTAGAAAAAATTAAAGAATGAAGTGGTGCAAGGAGAGATTTTGAAGAAATTGGGTAAAAAAGGGGTTTTAGGCTTTGGTGTTGTGGTTGACCCACAATCTAAGGACATTCGTCTCTAAGGAATGACTCAAACCCGTCGACTGCTGGCCTAGAAGTGATTCGGGATTGTTTCGCTTGATCATGGGTGTGTACGACCCAATCTCAACGGTCGATTTCGGTTGGTTTCGCCGTTCGGCGAATTTGGAAAATCCTAAGTTAGTTTCTACGTTTCGTCGCTCCCTCCTAAGTCAGAGTGCGTCAGAGTGCGTAGTGTGACCATAACCCAGGTCCGGTTAATCAAAATCATGCTCTGATACCATCTTGTAACGCCCTGAAAATCGGGGGTCGAGCATAATCTCAACTCCCGAGTTCCAGAACATCACTTATGCAACAAAATGAATGATGATTGAATGTTGACTGTATTCGTGCATTGAACATGAGTGAGATTAAGCCAAAACAGCATATCATACTCCAGAGACAGTTAGATTTGCAAGCGGAAGACTGTGATAGATAGATAAAATATATAACTTATGATGAGTCTCCAGAGTGTGATAACATTACCAGGTTAAATAAATACAGTGTGCAGTTCTAAAATGTACCAATGTGAGGAAGTGTAATGCCTCCTATCCCATGTACCATAGCCCCGTCAATACAATATCAGGTCTTCATTGACCTGCCAGAGAGATACAGATAGGAGAACTCCTCCTATCATCACAAAGTAGTCCGGCTCTGCTTCACAAGCATCGCCATCACCTGAAACTCAACAAATCTGGTTGGTGTGTACAACACCGTCCCGTAACGTGGGAGTGAGTGATCAACTCAGTGGAACAGTAAAGGCATAAGTTAACATGTTATCAAATCAATCAAGCAGTAATGATAAAGCAGTACAAATCAAGCATTTCTAACTACTCTTGTTAAATGCAAGAATGAAATGACATGATGCTGTATGCCCTTGCCAAACCACCCTCAAGCGACATCATCTTACGTTCGCGAATGCTTACTCCCTCAGTGCGCCACATCTACAAAGCACATGCGGTGCGATGATGCTCATGATTACCAAGTTTTTATTAGTCCATTTCAAACAGCAGTATTGGGAAACTAAGGTACCTCCCTTGTATCATTCCCAAACATGATCCATTCTAGGGTCGTCAATCCTAGTTATTCTCATACGATATTATGGTTTGAGAAGCTTAGTGAAGGCATCGCAAAGGGCTCATCACCCGTCAGCGCGGATACAGATCTCACCGTATGCGGCTCAATTGCTGGCCGTCAGCTCGAGTACAGGTCTCACCGTACTCGGCTCAATCACTAGCGTCAGCTCAAGTACAGGTCTCACCGTACTCGGCTCAACTCACACTCTAGTTGCTGTGAAAGACTCGTGGCCAATCACAGACCCTTGGAGTGTACTCGATGATACCACGGAGGACTCGTCGCCCGTCAGCACGAGCACAGATCTCACCGTACTCGGCTCTCGCCGAAGTATCGACAGCTCGAATACAGTGTCCCATACCACCATATTCGGCTCACGAGTTGATTGCGCAATGGTCACTACGGGGAGGCACATGGCCCCAGCGTAGGCCGACAGCTCGACCACGGTGTCCCATACCACCATGCCCGGCTCATGCGACTTAGCGGATCTAGGTACCATGGTTAAACGGGGATCGCCACTGGTAAGTTTGGTACCCTAGGTTCAAGCAGTAGCGACCAAACAGGGTGAACATGCATAAGGCAGATCGGGTTACTTGATGAGCTCGACTAGCACGATCGCCCGTTGAGCTGCACGACATGAAGTGCATAAACAACTTCGTGTGGCCTAGCCACTGCCGACAGGCAACGCACGACTCGAGTTCGTCGAACACATCCCACGTGGCAAATGAATCTCAGCCACGAGTTCAATCTCGTTACCGATTGCCTGGACTATAATCATAGCCCCAAACACAATCAATTACAGAGATATAAAGCAGTAATGGATCAGGATTCAAATCATACAATCAGTCTGGTATTATCCGTTTAGGGCTGCCAGGGCTGTTGCACGCACTCGTTGCTCCGCTCCCCCATCACCCATGACGGATCATACAACGTAATATAAATTAAACATATGCATCACATAGTTAAAATCATAAAGCAGTTGAGCATGTTATGAATCACAACACAAGCATGAGTTTGTACATGTTCAATTCCTAATCACACAACTATCAAAGGAGATCATACACATAGTTTAAAGAGGTTGAGAATCATGTCTCAACACCCTTATACATTACAATTTGCTAACTACTACTCACAGACATTTCAAGAAACACTTGAACTTACATACATCACATACATGACATATGTCGATCACATAGGCATTAGGCCAAATCCTTTCACTAGGGAGTTGCCCCAATCATAATACGCGTACACCCACGACGGATAGTCATGGCAAGCAGGAATCCAAGTTCCATATCCATTCAGTCATTTCCACAAACACTTGGGCCACACATTTTAGCATATATAGTGTATACTGGCCGTGGCGTGATTTAGGGCAAATCCTTTCGTCAAAGGGATATCGCCATTACACAATCATATCCATGACAATTAGTCATGGCGAGCACGAATGAGAATGCTATACTCATTCAGCCATTTTCACAAACACTTAGAATACACTATTCCAACATACCTAGTGTATGTTAGCAAACATGTATTAGGGCTATTCTTTCGCTAAGCGGTTATTTTATCCGCGTATACCATATTCATACAACAATTAATCATGACAATTATATTTCCAAAATCCGCACGTATGCGGAATTTCTAAAATACGCAATTTCAACATACATGACATTTACACAAGAACATGTATTTTTGCGATTCTTTTCGCCAAACTAACATTTTATCCACACATGATATAATCAAACATTAAATAAACATGTCAAACATTTTCCCAAGAAAAATACGTATACGGTATTTATACGTATATCTAGAGTATGTGAAAATCCATATTCTTTATCGCTAATCGAAACAGGAAACGGAAAGCACTTTGTACATGTGCATTTGCATACAGATCATGAATCTATCATTATCTGACATTGAAAGCGTTGAAAAACGTAACTTATACGCTTAAAGTCCTCACCTTTGGTCATAGAATCGTAACGGAGACGATAGGTTTGCTAAGCTTCCGTATTCGGCAGTTTGGCAACCTAGAGAACGAAATAGGTTAGCTATTTCACAACCTACAACAGTCTAAACCCCAAAACAGGTTAGGGTTAGGGTTTCTTACCTAGAAACGGCGCCGGAAACGCCGGAAAAGCGTCAAGAAGGATGCGGTGGAGCATGGATAGCAGCAGGGAAGGACGGCAGGGAGATTCTCCCACTTCTCCCTCACTTTCTCTCTCTTTTCCCTCTCTCAAATCCAAATTCGTATGGCTGCCATGAGAGAGGGTTTAAGGTCCTTATATAGCCTCAAAACTCACCGAAATAGACTCCTGTTCAAAGGTTACTGCTAATATAGGTATTTCGTCACTTTTCCAGCTCAAAAGAGAGGTTCTGGTGGCCCTCCTTGAGCCAAACGTCAGACTTAAGCTCACCACACATGGATCTATGAGGGATTACGTTTTCGACTCGATCGGATTTCCAGATCGCACGTGGCGGACCACTTTCAGTTCAACGGTCAGTGGGCCACGATCCGAAATTCCAAGTACATGTAAATGTTCCTGAAATTTTTCTTAATCCGAGGGTGTAATTTGGTCTGATTCTGACGGTCTGGTTGCTTAATACTGATGCACAAGCGAATGGTGCCAGATCACTATTCCAGATATTTATTTTGGAAAGGGAATAGTGTTTTTCACACTCCCTCGCTCCGGATCGAAATAAATGACCGTGGGACATCGGTCGGAGCTGATTTTTGAGATGATTGTCAAGCCCAGTGGGGCGGTCCTAGTTCCTTAGCTTCGAGTTAATCGGACTCCCGATGTGCGATCTAAACCTAATACGAAGTTTCGTTTCATTCCCGAGAGCAGACGGGAAATGAGTTCGGTTCTAAACTTTAGGGTAACCTAGAGTCACATGTTTTACAAGTTTTGGGTCTTGCAGATCGTATTTAAAGCGATCCCAACGGATTTCATGGCTAATCGAGTTTGCACTTAGTTAACTTTGTTAAATTTCTAAAGGATTTAATCCTAATTGTTTTCTGGTTGAGTTGGTACTTAGGCCTTTGTAGTTTGTATATAAAGTGATCCAAGTTTTACTACTTAGCTAGTTTAAGTTAGTGTCTAGGGCGAAAGTGCTTTGAAAAATTGAAAGCACAAGGTAGTAAAGGGGTGGGATTTGTGAAGGAAATGGGTTCAGAAGCGATTTTAGACTGTGGGGTTCAGTTCTGACGAAATAATAAGGTGTTAGGAGCAACCCATTACCTAAGGACATCTAATCCCAGGTTGGCAAAAATCCGGGATGTTACAGAATGAGAGGGGTGGGTAAAGGCCCTTATATAGGCCCATAACTGATGTCAATGGCCCCAAGGCCATGATATACTTAGGTTATAGCCAAAGAGCGGTTGTTTTGGTCCAACAGAGCTCATCTGGAGGTCCATTTTCTGCATACGGTCCAGGGAAAGTTCTCTGACAATGGATCTATGTCAGGTTAAGTTTTCGGTCCGATCGGATTTACGGATCGACCGCGGAAGACCGGTTTCAGTTCAACGGTCATCGTTACTCGATCAAGGCCACAAGTACACTGACATGTGTTGGAAATTTTCCCTGATCTAAGGTGTAGTTTGGGTCAGAATCTAACGATCTAAAGCCTTAAATTTGGCCTGCAAGAGAACGACCCAATTCACTTAAGTTTGAGCTCATTTTCTAAGATATTCGCATTTCTCACACACTTCGCTCTGGGCTCAAGTTGTGCGTTTCTGGTTACTATTGGGACTTGATTTCCTAGATAGTTGTCAAGCCTATTAAGGCGGTCATAATCGTATAGTTTCGCGTTAATCAGACTTTCGACGCGCGGTCCAGGTCCAATACGGAGTTTCAATGTGCTCCCGAGAGCAACTGGGTTTTGAGATTGATCCTAGGTTCCTAGGTAATGTAACATTAGCGATTCTACTAGTTTTGGGTCTTACAGATCGTATAGAAAGCGGTTCAAGCTAATCTACTGATTAATTCAGTTTAGCACTTAATTAATTTTCATTTAATTTCTACATAATTTGATCCTTAGTGATTTCTGCCTGAGGTGGTACTCGAGTCTTTGTATGAATTTTTTCGAGATGTTATAGGATGGCTTAATCATTAGTGAGTTTTGAGAATGACAGGCAATCAAAGGGGTACGTACATCATGGATGGTTGGGATCTTTGTATTGAATTGACTTTTAATGAAAGGTGAGTTCAACATGATGGACAATCCACATCAATGACATGACCTACTATATTGTAATAAATATGAACAATTTATTTGTTGGATATGGACCGTTGGGCTGACTTGTGGGTAATCACTACTGGGTGGGTCTCATGCAGTTGTTTTTTTATTTATTTTATTATTTTTATTTTTTTAATACCTCTTTTGAAAATTTAAAATTAAATTTTATAGAAGAGAGATATGACATGGATATTAAGCCCTAGCTCATTCAAACTCCTCCCCTATCCTCTTTGATCATCCTTTTATAAAAGGAGCGGTATTCCCTTGTTAAGGTCATTCAAATCTAGAGAGTTTTTTTTTTTAAATTTTTTTTTAGAGGGAAAATAGGGAGAAATTTTTTTTTTTTTTTTTTTTTTAATGTCCATCATGCCTACCTTTAAATGATCTAAACCATTACTCATAATCCAGGAGCTAGTTTAATTGTAGAATTAAAGAGCCAATCAGATCCTCTCTTCTCTTGTAATGATTAGATGGACTATCAAATGTAGACTATCTATCACTGTCTTTGTGAGAAGGTCCCTAAGATTGTGATTGTGTGGATATCATTAGATCTTGTAGGCCCACCCATCTTTATCGTTCAATAGTAGTATCAGAGTGACCTATGATGGATCTACGATTTACACAGATGACAATTGATATAAGCACATTTTTTCTAAATCTTATATTTGATGCCTCTTTTTTTTTTGACCAAAACCTCGTTAAAATTTACCAGTAATCAAGGCCAACATATCATGATATAAGAAAGGATAGGAATAAAAAATCAGGAGAGAAAAACATTGGGATTAAACAGATAAATATCAACGTGCATGTCGTTGTGGTCTATCCATGCACGCTCCTAAAGAGCTCCTTTCTTTGGTAGTAAGATGGTGATATTGGTTCTATAAATGTTCTAATTTGATTTGGAGTTGCCACTAACCAAATGTCTTAGAATTTATGAGCAGTTACATACCATAGGACCACATTGAGTTAGGGTTGTATTACATATATGCTTGTATGTTTCACATCCACACACATAATCCCACACGTACATCTCACACCGCACATCTTGTACTGTATACAGATGTATACACCTTCTACACACGCGTGCAATATGCACATGCATGCTTTACATGACACACACGCACACGCACACACACACCATGTGTGCACCACATGTACACACAACCAAGAGAAGATTCTATGAAGTTTCTCATCCTAAATCTCCTCCCCATACCTTGCCCTGTCTCACTCCTTTTTCCATTTAAAACCCAAAATGTTATAAGCTTTCTCTTAACTCGTCTCCTCACTCTCTATTTTAGAGAGGGCTAAGACCCGCCTCCCATATGCATTCTCACACCCAAATTAAGAAAATGAGGAGAGAGAGAGAGAGAGAGAGAGAGAGAGAGAGAGAGAGAGAGAAGAGAGAGAGAGAGAGAGAGAGAGAGAGAGAGAGAGAGAGAGACGTTAGTTGTAACACCCCACCCTCTAGTACACAGGTGCTACCATCAAAACCATTGTTAGTGTAATTGCTAATTAATAAACATTTCTAACCTAAACCAAGATGGTGAGAATGAACTTCAACCACTCATCAGGACTGCTCAAAACATCCACTAATCTCATGGGTTAATCCGACAATCAAATCTCCTTACCCTGACCATTGAGTCCAATTACCATTTGCTCAAAGAAGTAGACGTACCTGGATTGGAATAAATGACCCACACCGATGGCTAAGATCAGAGGTGGACCCTATGAATAAGAGTCGCAGACAACTAGGTGTCTAGGCGTACACCAATGGCATTAACTCATGAAAAAACACTGTTCCAAGTCTGCCCAATAGTCAAAATGGTTGGGCCTAAACATACCCATAAACTCTAGGACCCTTTGGGCCATTAATACCTGTGCACGAGGGAATCTAACCCTCGGATCAGTGGAAATCCATTTGTAAGCGCCCCAATCATGACTTACGGGCCACCCAAGTATTGGATTGTTCTGATCATTGGTCAAACCCCTTAAATGGGACCACCTAGGAGAATAGATGGTGCAGATTGCACGAATCCATCTCGATGGGGCCCACATGGGAGTCCACATGCACCACAGTCAGCATGCGTGACGTGCATCGGACCGCCCAAGCGGTCAAACAGGCGCTGACCTATGGAAATCCAAAAAAGAAAAGAAAAGAGAGAACGTCTCTCTGTTCGCCTGCATAGAATGGACAACGTCTGTTTAGATGAAATGTGGCCTACTTCGGGCCACTGTCCGGTAAATCTGGACCGTCCATCGAGTTGGAGAGCTCCAGACGACCAGGTCCACGTTGGCCAACCCAGCCCATGCAAACGTACATGTACACGAGCAAGCGACAAATGGCAACATGCGGTAGGGCCCTTTTTCCTAAAAACAGAAAACATCAAGGGAATTGCCACGAGGGCTATCCGCATCTGCCCTTTTCCCTCCATCCCAGTCGTCCTTCCGATCTTTGATCCGCTCTCCTTTCATTGAAAATGAGTGGACAACCGGCTGAGAAGAAAAAAGTTATGGGGAACATTACCATTTCAGGAGAATTCGTTGGCGCAATCCAAACCTTTCACCAGGCCACGAGGAGTAATCTTCGTCGTTCGTTGTAGGGCTGCAACAACTCTCTTAGAGGAGCCTCCCATCTCGCGAGAAAACCTTGGAGGTGCGGGAAATGTCGCGAGATGCGCGAAATGCCAATGAATGGCCAGATTAGTGGCCCTGGAGTGATTAGAGGTCCCATTCGAGCCGTCCAAACGGACTAGATCATCTTAATACTCTGCAGATAAAAATCTGTCATGATCGACCCGTCATCTTCCCCATTAGGTCGAAAGACCCACTGTGATGGGGTGAGCCTCATAACAGATAAAAGTTTACTTTTCTGGTGGGCCCTGGTAGCAGGAACACATCCCTAGTGATGAATGGGTACCATGCATGCGAAAACCCAAAGATCGTACGTGACTACGGTCACCTATTCACAATCGTTGGATGACACGTTCGAACGTGCTCCACGACTATATAAGGAGGGAGACCATCTCGGATTCTCACTAAGGAATTCAGAGAGAAAACGGGAGAGAATAGAGGAAAGGAGAGAGTGATCGAGTGTAGGGTGGGTGCGAACTTGGTGCTGCACTGCACCAATTCAGTCATTTAACTCAGACCGAGTTGGGTTAGTACAGACCTGTAGCACCACCGCCAAAGTAAGAGGGTGAGAGAGTGAGAGAGAAAGAGAGAGAGGAGGAATCAACGGCTGGACTCTAGTCCATTTACGTGCTCAACCGACTGGACCGAGCCAGGGCTGTCGAGTCTCTAGCTTAGGCTATGGGCCTTCTTGCAATCATCCCTTCTCTCCAGATTTCTGGCGATAAACCAGGATCCATTCGTGTGATACCAGGTAACAAAGCTTGCCGAGTTTAAACTGAGTTTGTGTAGATGTCATTTCAACCCAGCGGCTTAGCACTTGTCCTAACTGAGTGGGACCAACCGTCCAACAGTTGAGTCAGCGATTCAGTATCCCTCTCTGTGACGAGCTGGTCGCTGACAGAGTGTGGGCCGCACCTGAGCAAAACTCAGTGGGTCGCAACAACTGGCTGCCGACTGGGTGTGGGCCGCATCCGGGCAAAGCTTAGTGGGTCACAGTAGCTGGACCAGGCCAGACCGACCCAGCCACTGTAATGGGCCACCCCTGAGATAAGCTCAGTGGGCAACAACTGCTGGGCCAGATCAAGTTGGGTTCGGGCCCAGTTTTTACTGTTTGGGGAAATCCCTATATTCCCCACCTACTTTTGATGGCCAAGAAACATTATGGGCCACTCAATGATAGTAATGAAGGTGATGTCTTCTTGGGACGTATGGAAACAAGCCTCATCATCGTTGGATGAAAGAAAACCCAAGTAAATCAGGCCTAGGTAGCTAGGAGTCGTTGAAATCATCCGTTAACTTGATTATTAATCTCAAGCTCTTATTAGGAATGACCCTAGGTGTTCAATCGAGTGGCATTGGACCGTGGGTTTATCGCGGGAATTTGGATTGCTATAAAGAAGGAACTGCGTAAGGGAATCTGACCCGAAAGGTGATGACATTTCCCCTTGAGCTTTCCATCTCTAAGTTAGTTCAAGGATAGTTTCTACTTGGATTACAACTAATAGTTTAGAATTTGGATTGTTTACATTAAAATATCAAACCATGTTAGTTGGCTTACATTGTCTCATGATTGAGAATTGGTAAACCATGATTATGTGAATCACACTCTACATGTTAGATTTCATTCTACTTTAGCAACTCTTAAATCATGTTCACATATGATGAAAGTTAAATCTACACTTGAGCTTCACTTTAATTGTTAAATGATGCCTTAACTTCATAGCCATTTATGACGATTCAAAAATTTGTTAACAACACATAATTGCTACGTTATCCTCACATATTATTGATTTGCTTGCAAGACGCCCATGGAATCAAAATCTCTCCATAAAATAGGGGAATCTCTACCTATGAATGAGAGTCCACGCTTAGGGTGTAATAATATAGCTAGTGTGAGATTACACCAGCCAGTCCGCTTCCACTCCACAATGGGTGGGTCCCATGTAGGGTCCACCATAATATAATATATTATATTATATAATATTAATAATTTATTTATTTATTTTTAAAAGGACAGCAATGTCCAGGCCGTGGACGGGCTGGATATTACATCATGGTGGGGTCCACGACCACGTCTAAATGGACGGACGACATGGATGAGACCCATACATCAGGTGGCCCTACATGACACCGTCCAACAATGGACGGTGCTGATGAACGGCATGGGTAAAACACATATATCATGTGTGGGCCTCACAGACTATGCTGACGTCAATACATCAACTATATGGCTGATGTTGAAATTGCGGTAATGACCACTTTAGTTGAAGTGGGAATATGCCAAGATGTCCTAGAGGGGGTGAATAGGACTTTTTAATATTTTATGATGATTAAAAACCTATCAACCCTATCCTGAACTAATAAGCAAATAACAGGATTTCTATAGTGTAACTCTAATCACTTCCAAGCCAAATAGAGGATCCAATCATAAGACTAATTAAAACACAAACAGGATGTATAACATAGTTTATGATGGATGTGACTGTGTGTGAGATGTGATTCTAATTTGTTCTAGGTAATCATGTAAACATGCATTATGAGAACATTAAGGGAAATCACATAAGAAGTAAAAGTAAAGAGCAATCTCAAATACATTCATTTTTATAGTGGTTCGACTACGTGTCTACTCCACTTCTGGCGGATGCACTCAACCCTTAAGTGTACCGAATCTCACTAACGGAGGTTTCAAATCAGGTTCACCTCAAACCAGTACAACCTACATCAAGCTGACTCTAACGTGTCTCCACGAGACACAAGTTTATGCCCCACACAGGAGCAAGGGTCAACACACAACACCTAGATTTTAGACCACACAGGTCAAGGATTCACACAAGGAACCTACCAGTTTATGCCCTACATAAGAGCAAAGGTCAACACACAACACCTAGGTTTTAGACCACATAGGTCAAGGACCTAAGTTTATGCTCTCCATAGATCAAGGGTCAACACACAGCACTCCCACGTACTATCCTGTCGGAGGCCTCCTATAAGGACTTAAAAGGGGTGAGAAGCACATTTGACCCAATCCTACAAAAGGAATGATCAAAAGGGTCTCTAGACTCTAATGACTTACAGATAAGTAGATGAGCCCCATTTAGCACATTGATGAAGATCTCCTCCTTTAATGATGAAGAATCTTCAGCTCCTTTGAACCGCAACACAGATGATGCTCCAATGTAAGGCTATAGGTTGGGTCAAGGTTATGTTGGAATCTAACTCCATTAAATGTTTTCCTATTTGAGAAACAGAGTGATTCCAATCATTTATGCATTCAAGGTATCCCAGCTCAATGATTTGCCATTAAGGTGGTAGCTGCAAGATCCTTGAATGCGGAAGTTCATTCCCCAATCCACTCTATCGAATATCAATGATGATGGTGGATTGGAGGATGAACTCCCATAAGAGAAAAAGGCTTAGGGTATATGATTTGGATTAAACACTCAAAAGCTCTATCTATTTTCTCTGCCAACAACCAAAGGCAAGCTCTCATTAAATAGGCAAAAAGTTCCAACAGTCATATTTTTTACGGAGTTCGATATCTTCGAGTAGGATTCGATATCATCGAGTGTATACTCTTGAAACCATCGAATGACCGCTCGATGACACGAACTTAAGTTGTCAAATGCTTTTGACCCTTTTTGCCAACTGGTCGAGGAAATTGAACACTCTTCGATGTCATCAGATTTCGAACTCCGATTTCATCGATGCAAGGATCGATTCCTCGACATTTGAAAACATGAGAGCAGACTTGCCTTTGAAGCATAACAGGTATTTGATATGATCGAGCATCCCTCGATATCATCAGAATTTGAATATCGATGATATCGATAACAGCGTCGATTCATCGATATTTTCAATGAATTTTACTATAAGCTTGCTGGACAGTTTGTGTCCTATTTCGATGACATCAACATGGTCTCGATATGATGGATATTTGAATATCAATTTTATCGAGTGATCCTCGATACTTGAAAGATTTTACCTGAAAGTTTGCTGGATAGTATTGTGTCCCAATCCGATATCATCGAAGGTCCGTCGATATCATCGAGGTTTGAATTTTGAGGATATCGAGGCTCTGTTCGAGATATCGAGAATCACATATTTTCCTTAATAGCATATTGGACACAACTGACCAGATGTCGATGTTATCGAGCCTTCTCGATGAACTCGAGATTCAAATTCGATGATATCGAATATGCCATCGAGTCATCGATAATTTAGTCCAGAATTCATTGAAGTTGCTAAACATCTGAAGTCCTCAATTCGATAATATCGAGTGAGTTTCGAGGACATCGATAGCAGAGTTCGATTTCATCAAACAACTTATCAATAAATCGACAAAGTTAGAAAATTTAGAGTTTTTCCTAATTTTGCAAAGTAGTTTTCTCACCTTAAACCCTAAGATGTTCTATGCATTTTTAAGGGATTTATATACCTAATGTTTTGGGACTTGGGAAGTGAGGCTAAAGTTTACTTTTGACGAGTTCGGGCACACATCCTATTGAGGCAAGCGCTTGAACAATCTTCCTATGGGGCTCACTTGTCTTGGTGACTCAACACTCACGCTAATTGACAAAGCAGGATACTTTCAATCTCCCCCATTGTCAATTACGTGACAAAACACCTAAAGTCCTAGAACAACATCTATACCAACACCCTAAATTGTGTATACATGAACTTTACACAATTTTACAATGCTATTGAGTTCACACATACGACTATATCATTCAGTAGTAGTTGCTCCCCTTGTCTTATCGCAGTTTCTCCCCCTAACACCTGTACCACCATCATACATGGATACACAATTTTTCGTTGTGGTGGGATTTGTTCTCCCCCTTTTTTGTCAGTCATTGGCAAAGGGCAATATAGCAATACTAGTTGACTGAAGTTGAAGCATAAAGATATGGGAGAACCAATAAAGATTGAGATAGTTCAATGCATAACAGATAACGACATCTCTCTTTTTAGGGAAACCATTTATGCATACCAGGTCAAAGGAGAACCGTGATTTTAACAGAAAATAATAGTGTAGCTTTAAATGACATAAATCACATACCAATTCTCAATTGTTAAGGAATATGTAAGAGAAGACAATCACAATTCATACCAGCATTTCACAAAATTTCTCACATAACTGAGAGCAGAGAGATATGGCAGCAAAGATATATGAATTATAAATCAACCATTAACAAAAATATCCAAAATAAGAACTACCCAAGCTTGGCAGTATTGCAACATCCATCCCAAACCCACAAAACTAAATTCTAGCCCAACCATGGGCTTAAAAAAATATATTTTCCTCATGCGGAGGATATCCATAAACCATTCCCAAAAAAAAAAAAAAATGTTAGACTTTTTCATGTTAGCTAGCCATCGCATACACTCATAAGATCGCAGGGTATTCCAAAAAGATATCCATGCCCAAACGCCGAGATGAGTATCTGGTGTATGTGACGGCATAAGGACTATCAATACTATGGTGGA
Organism: Magnolia officinalis; assembly: GCA_021015155.1. NCBI lineage: Eukaryota > Viridiplantae > Streptophyta > Magnoliopsida > Magnoliales > Magnoliaceae > Magnolia > Magnolia officinalis. The sequence goes on from JAJHSJ010000011.1 coordinate 41,207,945, forward strand.
GGGGCTGATGAAGACGGTGCTGTATCGTCTCGTCGGCATGTTATCAGATCGACCAATTGCTGCATCGACTATTGTACGGTAGACATCATCTTCTCCAATGTTGAGAAACGCGCATCATGTCTCCCCGGCTTATCCTCTATTCGAGCCAATCCCCCTTGCGTTGCCCCGACCCTATCTTGGTGAAACTTGAAGCGTTGGGTCTGAGCCGAACCACTCGGATCTGGAACTTGTTGTGACTCTAGAGGATCTCCACCAGTTGGTTTTGTGCCTTCTCCCGTCTCACCACCTTCATGAATAGCTTCCTCAGATTGTTTTTCCAGATAGGCATGAAATTTAAGGTCCAGTTTTCGAATATTGACCATGTTAAAATGCTTGAAAGGACGCTCAGGATCGTCTATTCGAGGAATACCGATTGATCACATATCACATGAATGATGTGAGGAAAGGGCAAATGAACTTCTCTAGACTGGTGGATGACACTTGCTATTTGGTGAAGGATCAAGGTAGGCAGATATATTTTGACTCCAGTGGCAACACAATACATAATCATGACCATGAACCCGATAAGATTAGCGCGATTAGGTCCATGAGGATAAGCATTTGAGCAGAATATCTCATGCAAGACTCGGTATCGAGGGTGCATATATTTCCCCTTCAATGCATTCCCTTGGTACCATGGGATATCTCGATCCTGACACAGAAATTTTGTAATTGTAGACCGAGTGATGGAATTTTCAATCTTTAGATGCTCATTTTCATCTTTCAATAAATCAATCTGTTTAATAAGTTTCAATGATTCAGATTTAAGGGACAGATTGATTCTTTCCAACTTATCATTTTCAGAGTGGTATTGCTACAGATCATTAATCAAGTGTGTATTGATTTCCAATGTTTTGTCTAGATCTATTTGCAGTAATTTATTTTTATTTTCATTTATCCCAAGTCTTTTAAGGATATTGATGTTATGGATATAAAGTTGATTATAGGCATCCTGCAGTTTATCCTTTTCTTCTTCTTCTTTCTTTGTTTCCTCATCATCAGATGAAAATGATTTAGTGGCTTGAGATTCTTTGATTTTCTCAGTTTCCATGGGAATGTCGGAGGCTGTAGAGATCATAAGAATTTTTAGGGATTTTCGGTCTCCATCACTCTCTGAGTCACTACATTCCGAATTTGACTCTTCAATATCATCCCATGTGGCTGCCATTACCTTTCCTTTGGTTTTCCTATTTGGGCATTCAGTGGACAGATGTCCAAACTTTAGGCAAGTGTAGCATTGTTGCTCCTTGGACTTTTTAGCAGATTTACCTGTAAAATGTTTGCTGTCCAACTGTCTACCTTTAAATGGTCGGCCATGATTTTTATTGAAGAATTTTTTGAACCGTTGATCTAGAAGAGCCACTTCATCATCTTCATTCTCTCTTTCACTTTCATCTTCCTCATTTGTAGTATTCTTTGAAGTTTTGAGGACAATATTTTTGGGTTTAGGAGTTTGCTTGAAGTGTAGTTTAAATGTTTGTAGGGAACCTACGAGTTCTTCTACTTTCATCTCATCCATGTTTCTACATTCTTCAATAGTTGTCACTTTCGAGTTGAACCGTTCTGGTAAGGATCTCATAATTTTCCTACATATTTTTGGAACCGGAACCTTTTCTCCTAATCCACCCATGGAGTTGCAAATGATATTCAGTTTTGTGAAAAACTCCATAAAGGTCTCATGCTCTTCCATTCTGAGACTTTCAAACTGTAATGTTAGGAGTTGTAGTTTGGATCTTTTCACTATGTTGGTTCCCTCATGAGTTGTTTCCAACAAGTCCCATGCTTCTTTAGAAGTACCACACATACTGATTTGATTAATGACTTCTTGGGACATAACACAGTATATCGCATTCATTGCTTTTGCTTCAGCAGTTTGTTTTTCTTTTTCGAATGCTGTCCATTTTTCTTTGGGTTTTGATTTGGATATGGTTGTGCCATTTTCAAGTACTATTTGTTCAGTTGGCGCACATATCCAGTTTCAACAATGTCCCAAACATCATGATCCAATGATCTCAGAAAGTAGTGCATTCTAGCCTTCCACTATACATAATTTGAACCATCAAATATAGGAGGTCTAGTTACAGATGAGCCCTCTCCTTCAGCTACATTACCAACTTCAGTCAAGATCACTCTCTAGGCGGTGAAGCCCTTAAAGAGACCCGCTCTGATACCAATTGAAATTACGGTAATGACCGCTTTAGTTGAAGTGGGAATATGTCAAGATGTCCTAGAGGGGTGTGAATAGAACTTTTTAATATTTTATGATGATTAAAAACCTATCAACCCAATCCTGAACTAATATGCAAATAGCAGGATTTCTATAATGTAACTCTAATCACTTCCAAGCCAAATATAGGATCCAATCATAAGACTAATGAAATCATAAACAGGATGTATAACATAGTTTATGATGGATGTGACTGTGTGTGAGATGTGATTTTAATTTGTTCTAGGTAATCATGTAAACATGCATTATGAGAACATTCAGGAAAATCACATAAGAAGTAAAAGTAAAGAGCAATCTCAAACACAGTCATTTTTATAGTGGTTCGACTACGTGTCTACTCCACTTCCGGTGGACGCACTCAACCCTTGAGTGTACCAAATCTCACTAACGGAGGTTTCAAATCAGGTTCACCTTAAACCAGTACAACCTACACCAGGCTTATTCTAACGTGTCTACACGAGACACAAGTTTATGCCCCACACAGGAGCAAGGGTCAACACACAACACCTAGATTTTAGACCACACAGGTCAAGGATCTACACAAGGAACCTACCAGTTTATGCCCTACACAAGAGCAAAGTTCAACACACAACACCTAGGTTTTAAACCACACAGGTCAAGGACCTAAGTTTATGCTCTCCACAGAGAAAGGGTCAACCCACAACACTCCCACGTATTCTCCCGTCGAAGGCCTCCTATGAGGACTTGAAAGGGGTGAGAAGCACCTTTGACCCAATCCTACAAAAAGAATGATCAAAAGGGTCTCTAGACTCTAATGACTTACAGATAAGTAGATGAGCCCCATTTAACACGTTGATGAAGATCTCCTCCTTTGATGACGAAGAATCTTTAGCTTCCTCGAACCGCAACACAGATGATGCTCCAATGTAAGGCGACAGGTTGGGTCAAGGTTATGTTAGAATCTAACTCTATTAAATATTTTCCTATTTGAGAAACAGAGTGATTCCAATCATTTATGCATTTAAGGTATCCTAGCTCAAAGATTTGGTATTAAGGTTGTAGCTGTAGGATCCTTGAATGCGGAAATTCATTCCCCAATCCACTGTATTGAATATCAATGATGAGGGTGGATTTGAGGATGAACTCCCATAAGAGAAAAAGGCTTAGGGTATATGATCTGGATTAAACACTCAAAAGCTCTATCTATTTTCTATGCCAATAACCAAAGGCAAGCTCTCATTAAATAGGCAAAAAGTTCCAATGAAAATAAAACAGTCATATTTTTTACAGAGTTCGATATCATCGAGCAGGATTTGATATCATCGAGTGTATACTCTCGAAACCATCGAATGACCGCTCGATGACACGAACTTAAGTTGTCAAATGCTTTTGACCCTTTTTGCCAACTGGTCGAGGAAATCGAACACTCTTCGATGTCATCGAATTTCGAACTCCGATTTCATCGATGCAAGGTTCGATTCCTCGACATTTGAAAACATGAGAATAGACTTGCCTTTGAAGCATAACAGGTATTTGATATGATTGAGCATCCCTTGATATCATCGAAATTTGAATATCGATGATATTGATAACAACTTCGATTCATCGATATTTTCAAGGAATTTTCCTATAAGCTTGCTGGACAGTTTGTGTCCTATTTCGATGACATCGACCTGGTCTCGATATGATCGATATTTGAATATCGATTTTATCAAGTGATCCTCGATACTTGAAAGATTTTACCTGAAAGTTTGCTGGAATGTTTTGTGTCCCAATCCGATATCATCGAAGGTCTGTCGATATCATCGAGGTTTGAATTTTGAGGATATCGATGCTCTCTTCGAGATATCGAGAATCACATGATTTTCCTTAACAGCATATTGGACACAACTGACCAAATGTCGATATTATATTGCGTTCTTGATGAACTCGAGATTTGAAATTCGATGATATCGAAAATTCCATCGAGTCATCGATAATTTAACTAGAATTCATTGAAGTTGTTGAACATCTGAAGTCCTCAATTCAATAATATCGAGTGAGTTTTGAGGACATCGATAGCAAAGTTTGATTTCATTGAACAACTTATTGATAAATCGACAAAGGTAGAAAACTTAGAGTTTTTCCTAATTTTGCAAGGTAGTTTTCTCACCTTAAACCCTAAGATGTTCTATGCATTTTTTAAGGGATTTATATACTTGGTGTTTTGGGACATGGGATGTGAGGCTAAAGTTTACCTTTGACGAGTTTGGGCACACATCCTGTTGAGGCAAACGCTTGAACAATCTTCCTATGGGGCTCACTTGTCTTGCTGACTCAACACTCACGCTAATTGACAAACCAGGGCACTTTCAGATGTGAGGTACATCAGCCAATCAACTTTCCCCATCTGGTGGGTCCCACGTAGGGCCCACCATATTATATATATTGTTTCTTGCAGCTCTAGCGTCCAGTCCCTGGACACTGGACGGACGACCTAGTTAAAACACATGCATCTGGTGGGGGTCCACGTCCCAGGACAGTGCGAACGGCGTGGATCAAAGCACACATCTGGTGGGTCCCACGCACATGTGGCCCACTAAAGTTTGGATCAGCTGATATTTGTGTTTTTCCCTACATCGGGCCTGCCCAAAATCATACAGCAGGTGGACAACAAGGTGGCTGCCACTAATGGATGGTTTTGGATCTACTCAATTCATCAAGGTGGGCCACACATCAAAGAGAGAGAGAGAGAGAGAGAGAGAGAGAGAGAGAGAGTGTAGTGGAGGGACCCCACCACTATGGGTCCCTCATATGATTATAACACATACATCAAATTTGGTCCCAACACAAGTGGGCCATCAAATTGAAAATCAACGGTAGATCACCCACCTATTGGCCTTCTTCTTGGTCCCTTGGAATGCTAATCTCATAAGATCCTTCTTTGATGGAGGATGATGAAGTTTTGATGGTGGGGATGAGAGATTTTGGGGTAGGGAAGTGTGCCACACCTAGCTTCTCATTGGGAGGCTTGGACGTTGGCTTATCTTGGGTTGCTTGGGAGTGAAGAGAGAAATGAGAGAGAGAGAGAGAGAGAGAGAGAGAGGAGAGAGAGAGAGAGAGAAGTGATGGGATGAAATGAGATAGGTGAGTGATGTGTGAGTGATGGGTGGAGTGGTTTGTGTAAGAGATGGGATGGAAAGGTATGGGTGGGAGAGAGAGAGAGTTGACTTTGGTAATGAGAGAGGGATGGGTTGCTTGTACTTGACTTGTACTTGTGATAGGATGTGTAACGCCCTGAAATTCGAGGGTCAAGTAGCATCTCAACTCTCGAGTTCCGAAACATCACTTATGCAACATAGAGAATAATGATTGAATGTTGTCTGTGTTAGTGCAATAAACATGAGTGAGATTATACCAAATCAGTAATCCATACTCCAGATCAATGTATAAAATGCAAGCGGAAGACTGAAAGATGTATATAGATGTATATAAAAACAAAACGATTTCAATCTATCTTCAAAGTATGATTACTTCACTGAGTCATCATATACATACTGAATCAAAAACAAAATGTTAAAAGAATAGTCCAGCTGTCGTGATAGCCCAATAGCCCCGTCAATCCGATAGCCTAAGCAAAGCCGCCGGAGAACTGCATATAAGAGAACTCATCCTGATCATTGTAATAATCAGGCTCAGCCTCCAGTGAATCGTCGGTACCTGCATCTAAGACAGAGTCTGGTGGGTGTCCAGAACACCGTCCCGTAACGTGGGAGTGAGTAGCTAACTCAGTGGAACAATAAAGCATAAGTTAACATGTTATCAAATCAGTCAAACAGTAATGATAAAGCAGTACAATCAACAATCCTAAGTACTCTTGTTAATGCAAGTATGAGGTGCAGTCGTGATGCATGCCCTCACTAACATACTCCCTCATGTGACACCATCTTACGTCCGTGGCATGCGTTCATCCCTCAGTGCTCCACATCTTCCAAGCACATGCAGTGCGATGATGAGCATGATTATCGAGTTATTATTAATCCTTTTTAAACAGCAGTATTGGGAAACTAAGGTACCTTCCTTGTACTATTCCCAAACATGATCCATTCTAAGGTTATCAATCCTAGATAATCTCATACGATGATGTGGTTCTAGGTCGCTGCAAGGGCTGTCAGGGCTGTTACACGGAATCGTTGCACCACTCCCCCATCACCTTATCAATACAAGCCTAGCTTATACTCTATTTACTATGGGAAGGCTCGTCGCCTCTCCGCAGATTCAGAGTATGCTCGAGGTCACTACACTGGGTACGGTCAGGGCTGTTAGGGCTATTACACGGAATCATTACACCACTCCCCCATCACCCATCAAAGCAGTGTAGGACGACAACTCGAATACAGTATCTCATACCACTGTATTTAGCTCACGAGTCTGGTTGCTCAATGGTCACTACGAGGAGGCTCATAGCCCCAGCGTAGGCCGACAACTTGACCACGGTGTCCCATACCACCATGCCCGGCTCATGAGTCATAGCGGATCGTGGTACCATGGTTAACAGGATTCCACTGGTAGGTTTGGTACCTAGGTTCAAGCAAAGGCGTCCAAACATGGTGAACATACATAAGGCGGATCGGGTTACTTGACGAGCTCGGCTAGATCAAACGTACGACCAATTGAACGACATGAAGCGCAAGCACTTCGTGTGGCCTAACCACTGCCGCCAACCGAAGTACGACTCGGGTTCGTCGAACACATCTAGTAAGGAGAATGAATCTCAGCCACGAATTTATTTTTGTTACCGATTGCCTGGACTACATCATAGTCCCAAACTCAATCCATTCATCATATAATCATGTGAGACAATCCACCATAATGGATTCCATGGTTCAAGAAGTTCAATCACATAAGCATATTATGAAACAACATTAACCATCAAAGCATATTACAACACAAACATGTTTTCACACACAATCATTGCATAAGTAAAACAGACTTTACTATAAAGCGTACATGTAGGAAATCATTCACACAATTAAGGTGACCGAGATTTGTATCTCGAGTCGCACACAATGTGTACTAGATGATCTCTAGCATATTCAGGCATTTTCACAAACACATAAACTTCAAACATCATTATACATGATATATGATGAATTGTACATGTGCTAGGCCAAATCCTTTCACTAGGGAGTCGCCCCGTATATCACATGTGTATACCCACGACGGAAATCATGGCATGCATGAATCCGAGATCTGTGTTTACTTAAGCATTTCCACAAACACTAGGGCTACACATTTATCACATATAACGTACTTTTGCCGTAACATGATTTAGGGCGAGTCCTTTCGCTAAGGAGTTCTCACACATGCATCAAGCATATATTCACAACAAATAAACATGTTAAGCACAAATCCAAATTTCAAACAAAAACAAACATCTCCACATATGCATAGAATAGCCTAATTCCTACATATCTCATACAAGCTCGTATGACGAAACAGACGACGCATTTTGCATGTATAATAGCACCCTTGTCAGTTATAAATCATTCACCGACATTGAAAGCCTTGAAAACCATAACCTATACATCTAAAGTCCACACCTTACGCCGTAGAAGCGTAATAAATTTGGTAGGAATGCTAAGTCTTCTCCCACGACATAGAACGGCCTAAAGCACAAGTAGTATTAGCTACTTTGCTAATTGAATCAATTGAAACCCTAAAACAGGTTAGGGTTAGGGTTTTCTTACCTAGAAATGAAGCTGGAATCACAGGAAAAGCGATTAGATCATGAGGGTTAAGCATATATAGTAAGAGGATAGAGTATCAGGAAGGTTCTCCCACAACTCTCACACTTTCTCTCTCTTTTCTCTCTTCTCTCTCCTAGGGTTTCTTCAAATTCGTATGGGCTGAATGTGAGAGGGTTTAAGGTCCTTATATAGCCTATAACATCACCAAAATTGTAACATCCCGGATTTTTGCCAACCTGGGATTAGATGTCCTTAGGCAATGGGTTGCTCCTAACACCTTATTATTTCGTCAGAACTGAACCCCACAGTCTAAAATCGCTTCGGAACCCATTTCCTTCACAAATCCCACCCTTCACTACCTTGTGCTTTCAATTTTTCAAAGCACTTTCGCTCTAGACACTAACTTAAACTAGCTAAGTAGTAAAACTTGGATCACTTTATATACAAACTACAAAGGCCTAAGTACCATCTCAACCAGAAAACAATTAGGATTAAATCCTTTAGAAATTTAACGAAGTTAACTAAGTACAAAACTCGATTAGCCATGAAATCCGTTGGGATCGTTTTAAATACGATCTACAAGACCCAAAACTTGCAGCATCATTGACGCTAGGTTACCCTAAAGTTTAGAACCAAACTCTTTTTCCGGCTACTCTCGGGAATGACTTGAAACTTCGTATTAGGTCTAGACCGCACATCGGAAGTCCGATTAACACGAAGTTAAGGAACTAGGACCGCCTCGCTGGGCTTGACAATCATCTCAAATATCAGGTCCAGCCGATGTCCCACGGCCATTCGTTTGGATCCGGAGCGAGGGAGTGTGAAAAACACTATTCCCTTTTCAAAATAAATATCAGGAATAGTGATCTGGCACCATTCGCTTGCGCATCAGTATTAAGCAACCAGACCATCAGAATCAGACCAAATTACACCCTCGGATCAGGAAAAATTTCAGGAACATTTACATGTACTTGGAATTTCGGATCGTGGCCCACTGACCGTTGAACTGAAACTGGTCCTCCACGTGTGATCTGGGAATCGATCGAGTCAAAAATGTAATCCCACGTAGATCCATGTGTGGAGAGCTTAAGTCTGACGTTTGGCTCAAGGAAGGCCACCAGAACCTCTCTTTTGAGCTGGAAAAGTGACGAAATACCTATATTAGCAGTAACCCTTGAACAGGAGTCTATTTCGGTGAGTTTTGAGACTATATAAGGACCTTAAACCCTCTCTCATGGCAGCCATACGAATTTGGATTTTAAGAGAGGGAAAAGAGAGAGGAAGTGAGGGAGAAGTGGGAGAATCTCCCTGCCGTCGTTCCCTGCCACCACACGGGCTGCACCATCCCTTTCTTGACGCTTTTCCGGCGTTTCCGGCGTCGTTTCTAGGTAAGAAACCCTGACCCTAATCTGTTTTGGGGTTTAGACTGTTGTAGGTTGTGAAATAGCTAACCTATTTCGTTCTCTAGGTTGCCAAACTGCCGAATACGGAAGCTTAGCAAACCTATCAACTCCGTTGCGATTCTACGACAAAAGGTGTGGACTTTAGGTGTATAGGTTAGGGTTTTCAATGCTTTCAATGTCAGATAATGATAGATTCATGATCTGCATGCAATTGCACATGTACAAAGTGCTTTCCGTTTCCTGTTTCGATTAACGTTGTAGAATATGGAATTTCACATACTCTAGGTATACGTAGAAATACCGTATACGTATTTTTTTTGGAGAAATGTTTGACATGTTTATTTAATGTATGATTATACTATATATGGATAAAATACTAGTTTGGCGAAAGGAATCGCCGTAATACATGTTCACTTGTAAATGCTACGTATGTTGAAATTGTGTATTCTAGAAATACCGTATATGTGTAAGTTTTGGAAATGTAATTGTCATGATTATTTGTTGTATGATTATGGTATACATGGATAAAATACTCGTTTGGCTAAGGGATAGCCCTAATACATGTTTTACTAACATACACCATGTATGTTGTAATAGTGTATTCTAAGTGTTTGTGGAAATGGCTGAATGAGTATAGAATTCTCATTCATGCTCGCGATGACTAATTGTCATGGATTCATGATTGATGTATTGGCGATACTCCCCTTTGATGAAAGGATTTGCCCTAAATCACGCCACGGCCAATATACACTATATATGCTAAAATGTGTGGCCCAAGTGTTTGTGGAAATGACTGAATGAATATGGAACTTGGATTCCTGCTTGCCATGACTATCCGTCGTGGGTGTACGCGTGTTATGATTGGGGCAACTCCCTAGTGAAAGGATTTGGCCTAATGCCTATGTGATTGACATATGTCGTGTATGTTGATGTATGTTTGTTTAAGTGTTTCTTGAAATGTCTGAATGAGTAGTAGTTAGCAAATTGTAAAGTATAAGGGTGTTGAGATATGATTCTCAACCTCTTTTAACTATGTGTATGATCTCCTTTGATAGTTGTGTGATTAGGAATTGAACATGTACAAACTCATGCTTGTGTTGTGATTCATAACATGCTCAACTGCTTTATGATTTTAACTATGTAATGCATATGTTTAAATTTATATTTACGTTGTATGATCCGTCATGGGCGATGGGGGAGCGGAGCAACGAGTGCGTGCAACAGCCCTGGCAGCCCTAAACGGATAATACCAGACCTTGATTGTATGAGTTGGATCTTGATCCATTACTGCTTTATCCATCTGCAATTGATTGTGTTTGGGGCTATGATTATGGCCCAGGCAATCGGTAATGGTATTGAATTCGTGGCTGAGATTCATTTTCCACGTGGGATGTGTTCGACGAACTCGAGTCGTGCGTTGCCTGTCGGCAGTGGCTAGGCCACACGAAGTTGTTTATGTACTTCATGTCGTGCAGCTCAACGGGCGATCGTGCTAGTCGAGCTCGTCAAGTAACCCGATCTGCCTTATGCATGTTCACCCTGTTTGGACGCTACTGCTTGAACCTAGGGTACCAAACTTACCAGTGAAACCCTTTTTTAACCATGGTACCTCGATCCGCTAAGACGCATGAGCCGGGCATGGTGGTATGGGACACCGTGGTCGAGCTGTCGGCCTACGCTGGGGCCATGTGCCTCCCCGTAGTGACCATTGCGCAACCAACTCGTGGGCCGAATATGGTGGTGTGGGACACTGTATTCGAGCTGTCGATACTTACGGCGAGAGCCGAGTACGGTGAGACTTATGCTCGTGCTGATGGGCGACGAGTCCTCCGTAGTATCTTCGAGTATACTCCAAGGGTCTGTGATTGGCGATGAGTCTTTCACAGCAACTAGAGTATGAGTTGAGTCGAGTACGGTGAGACCTGTACTCGAGCTGACGGCTAGTAATTGAGCCGAGTACGGTGAGACCTGTACTCGAGCTGACGGCCAGCAATTGAGCCGCATATGGTGAGATCTGTATCCGCGCTGACGGGTGACGAGCCCTTTGCGATGCCTTCACTACGCTTCTCAAACCATAATATCGTATGAGATTAACTAGGATTGACGACCCTAGAATGGATCATGTTTGGGGAATGATACAAGGGAGGTACCTTAGTTTTCCAATACTGCTGGTTGAAATGGACTAATAATAACTTGGTAATCATGAGCATTATCGCACCGCATGTGCTTTGTTGATGTGGCGCACTGAGGGAGTTAAGCATTCGCGAACGTAAGATGATGTCGCTTGAGGGTGGTTTGGCAAGGGTATACAACATCATGTCATTTCATTCTTGCATCTAATAAGAGTAGTTAGAATTGTTTGATTTGTACTGCTTTATCATTACTGCTTGATTGAATTGATAACATGTTAACCTATGCTTTACTGTTCCACTGAGTTGATCACTCACTCTCACGTTACGGGACGGTGTTGTACACACCAACCAGATTTGTTGAGTTTCAGGTGATGGCGATGTTTATGAAGCAGTGCCGGACTACTTCTATGATGATAGGAGGAGTTTTCCTATCTGTATCGCTCTGACGGGTCAATGAAGACCTGATAGTGTATTGACGGGGCTATGGTACTTGGGATAAGAGACATTACACTTCCTCACATTTGATATATTTTAGAACTGCACTTGTATTTATTTAACCTGGTAATGTTATCACACTCTGGAGACTCATCATAGGTTATATATTTTATCTATCTATCACAGTCTTCCGCTTGCAAATTAACTGTCTCTGGAGTATGATATGCTGTTTTGGCTTAATCTCACTCATGTTCAATGCACGAATACAGTCAACATTCAATCATCATTCATTTTGTTGCATAAGTGATGTTCTGGAACTCGGTAGTTAAGTTTATGCTCGACCCCCGATTTTCAGGGCGTTACAAAAATAGACCCAAGGTCAAGGTATACTTAGGTTACATCTAAAGTGAGCTTGTTTCGTCTCAACGGAACACTTCTGGCGGCCCCTTTTCTGCGTGCGGTCGGACTTAAGCTCACCAACCTTGGATCTAGGTGAAGTTAAGTTTTCATTCCAGGAGGATTCTCAGATCACACATGACGGACCAGTTTCAGTTCAAGGTCACTGAAACTCGATCGGGGATTTCAAGTACACTGCCATGTATATGAAATTTCTCTTGATCCGAGGGTATATTTGGGTCAGATTCTGACGGTCTGATTGCTTATATCAGGCCCGCAAGTAATAAGTCTTAGATTTCTATTTGAGATTTTATTTATAAAGAAAACCAAGTGTTCTCACACTCCTCGCTACGGGCTCAAGCGAATAGCCATGGAACACTATTTGGGTTTGATCTCTGAGATGGTTATCAAGCCCAGCAAGGCGGTCCTAAGTCCATAACTTCGTATCATTTAGACTTTCGATGTGCGGTCCAGATCTAATACGGAGTTTCAATGTGCTCCCGAGAGCAGCTGAGTAATGAGATTGATCCTAGATTTTAGGGTAATGTAGCGTCAACGATTTCACAAGTTTTGGGCATTGTAAATCGTATTTAAAGTGATTCGTGCGGATTTCATATACAATCTAGTTTAACACTTAGTTAACTTTGTCTAATTTCTAAAGGATTTGATCCTAAGTGATTTCTGCCTGAGGTGGTACTCGGGCCATCGTACGGAATTTTTCGAGTTGTTACAGGATGTGTACTTGACATTGATTGATGAATTGATGTGATGTGTTGTAGAGATTCTCTTAGTATTCGCAACACACGACATTTTCCTCGAAATAAATACGAGCTCACAACTCCTGGCCAGGGTATCGCATCGACGCGCGAGATGCAGCGTTGGAACCGTGGCGATGGCGCGGTCGTTAGGATATAAGTTTCGAGTTAAGCTGACTCAGAATCACAAGATGCAACTTAGGGTCGTACATAAATACCGATTACATGTCGCGGGTTACCGGAATTCAACCGGGAGGACCACGGAAGCCTAAGGAACGGTACGGTCTAGGATACGTGCCTTATAGGTTCTAATAAGCATCCTAAGGCGGTAGACTCATGCACTGGGGATGGTGGTTATGGGACACTATGCCCGAGCCGTCGGTCTACGCTGGGTTACGAGCCCCCCATAGTGACCTTGAGCTTCAGTAAACCGGCCAGTTGTAAATAGACTAATAATGGTTAGGTTAATCATGCATTCATAACATTCAGGCGATGATGGGTGGCTAATTCTAGACGTTATAGCAGTGCCCTTAGTCGTGGTATCATTTTGCTAGCTCCTAGACCATCGACTATCGGCCCACTTTTGGTGAGTTTGACACTACACATGTACTATGTACTTTCGCTGGTGACCGGTCACATGCATGGGTTTCGCCCAAAAGCCAACTGGATGAACATCCCCAGTTGATGCACACTCATACATCCATGCATTAATTAAGACCACATCTTTGTATTGTTCTGTATGCCCTATTATGCTTTTAAACCATACATGTTTAAGGCGGTGGTGTGTAATCTTGAGGGGAGTTCACACCGAGTTGGCCACTCATCCATCAAATGTTCAACCATACAGATATGTAGGTTTAGATAAGGGCGACTATGGTGCAGACCCTGAAGCCGTGGCAACAAGATTAGAGGAGGGACACTACGAAGAAGAGCCGCATCAGGAGGCAACGACATACTATGGATTCAATCAGTAGTTGCAGTGTTTCTTTCCTCATTTTATCTTGGCACGTTTTGAACTTGTGAATTTTGTAATTAAGGTCCCCAACTGGGTGGGCCAGGATCTTGTCATTTGGTTACATGATATTATTTATGCTTGGTTATGCTATCGCACTCTGATTTTGCAATGTTGTCAATTATCTAATCATTAAAACTCAGGTTTTTGAGAAACAAGTTCTATACTCGTGTTTTGGAAACCGGGGCATTACATTAGTGCACTTATTTGTACACCTGGTTTGTCAATCACGTGCACTTGTGTCGGGAAGTCAATTAAACCCTTAGAAACTGAAGACCAAAGACACATGAAGATTGGAGCATCAAGGAAGTGAAGAACATGTAAATGAGGTGCCTTTGTGACCCTAAGCTTGACCCAAAATAACCCTTGAACCTTTAGATGATCCTTGCCTTAAACGAAAAACCTTGTGTGATCATCCCTTAGCCTTAGGAGCCTAATTGGAACATGATAAGATAGGCTATAGATGTCCCAAGCTACTTGAAATCAAACTCCTAAAACAAGTTGTCTCTTTGTTGCGCTCGAGCAAAGCTCAATCAATCGATTCGATTCGACGAACATGGAAAAAACCTCCAGCAAGCAATGACCTAAATATAATTTATTTTAAGCACTCAAGGTACGAGCTCGATCAATCGAAGAATTTTTTATTCCTCACGAGCGATTGAGATCGATTGATAGAACATGGCCAAAACAGTCCAGTGAGTTTACTAGACCATTTTCAACCTAGCTTGATCGATCAAGCCTAGTCGTTAGAGATCTGTTGGAGCTTTTTTATTAAATATATAACATTCAGATCTCTGAAAAAATTATAAATTTTAGTATTTTAAAGACCCTAGTGCATCCCAAGCTCTACCAAACCTCCTAGGCTCTATCCCAATGAGATCCATGCTCTCTTCTTAGTTATTATTCACTTCAATGAGCATTCTAAGCTCTTATATAGGAAGATCATTATCTTAAGCCTTTTTTAGAGGATAAATACCGATTCTGTTGGCAAATTCTAATGTCTATCAACCTCGAAAGTGTCCATCAAGGAGAATCCCCTAGGAGTTCAAATTTTCATTAGTTGTAAGAGATTTTACCTAACTCTCATCACATTGGCCACCTCAATGGAACATCACATGTAAGGTATTTAATCTTAGAGCCAAAGCATTAGCAACGCATCAGCATCAACCATCGGGGGTGCAAAAGGAAAGTTGATTGAAGCACGGGAAGCATCGATCAAGCAAGCTGAGAAGGTATGACAAAGGGGCTCTTTTCGACAAGTGTCAATTAGCGAGTCCATACTCTCTTTCCTTATATAAAATTGAGGTTAAGAGTTTGTATCACAAAATTGATAGGTTCTTATATAGAACCTAGGTTCCTTTATAGAGCCGAATTCACCAGACATAGGTGTGTGTGTGTTAATCGCTGTGGGAGCCTTCGGCGGGAATAAACATAGGTCCTTGAACTAGTGCAATTTCAAGAGAAGCATTACCCGTGCGAGTGAAACCTGTTACACCCTGAAAATGGAGCATGGGCTCTTAACTCTGAAATTTCATGGAATAGTCTAGCATGGTACGTGTTCACAACCCCAAGTGTAGGGTCACGATGTAGTAATAATCTCGGCGAGACCGAGGTCGAATCCATAGGGACTAATCTCGTGTGTTTTCTGAAAGCAACTAGAAGAAGAACTAGAAAAAGATGAAGACCTAAATCTAAAATACTTGAGAGTAATTGTGAGAAACTTAAGAAATTCAAAGGTAGGAAACTAGAGTTTCCAAGGATCCACTTGTAGAGATTAGGGAGATCTATGCTTGATTCAAGTCACACGATTGGAATCAGAGTCCCATCCTATCAAATTGGAAGATATCTCAGTAAAATCAAATCTAAACTTCCTTTGACCTAGTTCTCAATGGGTGAGAGGTATGAGAACTGGAAGTGATTCCATCAAAAACCATGCCCAGGAGACACGGCAAACAACATGATTTACCAATCCCACAACCAATCATAAGAGAATTATAAAGATTAGAAGGATTCCATCACCCAACCATGCCCATAGGACGATGGTGAACAACGAGATTTCTTAATTTCACAATCTCAATACATGAAAAGAACATACTCAAAGCTATCGCAGATCTATTGTAATTTAAGTCACAAAAACCATTAAAAACTGAAAGTATTCCTTATAATCAAACCAGAATCAAAGATAGTTCAACTTAAACATGAAATCAAAGCAATAGAAACATCCCATCATGGTACAAGCTTCACCTCTTAGCCCTATCTAAGAGGTTTAGCCAACCATAGACATGATTGAACTAGAATCTCTTAATAAAAGTATAAAAACTACTAAGGAAAGGGAAGAAAAACTCTTGGCGACAGCTTCTCCATGCTTGTGCTCCACTCCTCAAACCCTAGATGATGCCTCGAGTGCCCTAGGGACTCTTATTTATAGTTTTAGACCTTAAGCTTTCGCATTGAGTGGAAATTTTCAAAAACCGCCTCAAATTTACGCAGTCCGAGCAAGTTTTGCGTAACGCTCGACTGGTCGTGGGACGTCCTCGACCGGTCGTAGGACACCCTCGACTAGTCAAGAAGGACATAATTTTAGCTATTTTAGTCGCTGGAGTTCGAGTCGAGCACCTTCGATCAGTCGAGGCTCAACCGGTCAAGCAGAGTCCAGGACTGGTCGAGCCTACGCAGGACTGGTCGAGGATTACGTAAATTCACTTCAAAACTTGATATTCTTCATTCTTAACTTGATTTTCTTAAATCTTTGGTATGTACATTCTTCATTCTTGGTTCATCAGATTCATTCTTGGCTTTGGTGATTCTTGAGCATTAAATCCAGGCTTTTAACATCCTTTCAATCCAAGCTCTTAAATTCACCTTGTAACACAAACATGATTAAAATAGAACATTAAACATTATCATGTTCATAAAACTAAGTAATAACTGGGGTCCAATATGCAATATTTGACCCTCAACGCAATCCTTGACCAGCATTTTGCTAGTCTCGAGCAAAGTATGCGAAAAATGAACCTTAATGCACAATGTTCAAACCTTTTTAAGAAAACGATTTTTGTGTAATCAAGTATGAATGAGTAGACTCAAGATGAGAAATTGAGATTTTGAAAACCTAGAGTTGAATCACATAAGCAATCAATCAGATAAGTCCTTTATCCATTAAATCAAAGCATAGTTCGCATATCAAGTTTTTCAACGTGCTCAGTGAAAGTACTATCTTTTCATAATTTAACCATGCTCATCACTTCAAGATTGCTTGAAAACCCGAGTACTGATTCCGAACTTATCCCCTTTTCCTTCTTTTTCTAGTTTTTAATTTTATATCGACGGTCATTTGTATTTATTCCTCTCTTGATCTTTTCCTTTTTTTATTCTTTCAGACATTACATCCTTTTCAAAGACATTTTTCATTCCCCTCAAAGATGTTGTCATTTTTCATTCTTTATGACCTCTTTGTCTATCTCCTACTTTTTAACTGGTTCTGTTTCTTCTTTTAAGGTGGATAAAATTCTCCAGACTTGGTTCTCAATATCTTTCAATGATTATCATACTAACAATCAGAAAATCTAGTACTATTCATAGAAAACAATTTGAATAACATAATATTCGAACTTACTCTTACACAATTGAATGTAAGAACCATAAGTGATAGGTTACTTAGTTGCTCCAACTCCAACAATTCAAAATTTGATTTCTATCATACTCAAAACAGTCCTAAATACACAACTTATCACTCTCCAAACAGATAAACATTGAAAAGTTTTCAAAATTTTTGCAAATTTTGCTCTAAATTGAGAAAACACTGATTAGTTACCTAATCTCCCACCCCTAACCTAAAATCTACATTGTCCTCGATGTAAAAGAAATAAACATGAATTGCAAAAGAGACATCGTAAGTGAAAGAGAAGTGATGGAAAGATATTACCTAATGAAGAAATTTTGAGGCATTTTCCAAAGGATCTCAGTGTGAAGGTGGTTAGCACAAGAGTTAATCAACTAAAAACAAACTATCCTAAAACTAACGGAAAGTAAACTATCCTAAACAGCATAAAGCTGACTATCCTAAACATAACATGAAATTAATAAACCTAACTATACCTCTGTCAAACTAGGAGATCAATCCTGATAAACAGGATCATTCAAAGGTATGAACATTCCTCTGAATCAAATTTTTCAACAAATGGCTTTAATCAATGTCCATTTACTTTAAACTCATTGTCATTGTTTAGATTCTGAATCTCAACAGCCCCATGAGGATAGACATTGGTAACAGTGAAGGGGTTGGTCCAACGAGATCGGAGCTTACTGGGAAAGAGATGTAACCGAGAATTATACAAGAAGACTTTTTGACCTGGTGTGAATGATTTCTGAAGAATGTGTTGAGCATGAAACACCTTTATCCTGTCCTTGTAAATTCTCGAGTTCTCGTACGCATCATTCCGGATTTCTTCGAGTTCATTCAATTGAAGTTTGCATAGCGAGCCAGCATTGTCCAAATTGAAATTCAGATTTTTAATCGCCCAGTAGGCTCGATGCTCCAACTCCACAGGCAAGTGGCAAGCTTTCCCATAGACAAGTCTAAAGAGAGACATTCCAATAGGGGTTTTAAATGTGGTATGGTAAACCCACAAAGCATCGGTCAATCGGAGTGACCAATCTTTACGGTCAGGGTTAACCGTTTTTTCCAAGATGTGTTTAATTTCTCTATTGGAAATCTCAGCTTGCCCACTTGTTTGTGGGTGGTATGGAGTGCTCACTTTATGGAAGATGTCATATTTCTTCATTAAATTCACAAATGGCCTATTGCAAAAGTGTGAGCCCCTGTCACTAATGATGGCTCGAGGCGTTCCAAACCGGGAAAAGATGTTTTCTTTTAAGAATTTAATGACCGTTTGATGGTCATTGTTCCGCATCGAATCACTTCGACCCATTTAGTGACATAGTCTACTGCTAGCAAAATGTATATATTTCCAAATGATTGGGGGAATGGTCCCATGAAATCAATGCCCTAACAATCAAATGTTTCATTGATCAAATGGGGTTAAGAGGCATCATATTTTGACAGGACAATGCTCCCAATTTCTGACACCACCACAAGCTTTGTAAAACTCATGAGCATCCCTGAACATAGTGGGCTAGTAAAAGCCACATTGCAGAATCTTGGTTGTTTTCTTTTTAGCAGAAAAGTGACCACCACAGGCCTGAAAGTGACAGAAAGATATAACACTTTGATGTTTATTGTTTGGCACACATCTTCTTAAGATTTGGTCTGTGTAATATTTAAACAAATACGGATCATCCCGGAAGAATTTGCACACCTCGGTGAAAATTTTTTTCTTATCTTACGTAGTCCAATGTGACGGTATGAAACCTATAGCAAGATAATTAGCAATATCAGTAAACCAAGGTGAATGGGAGACTTTGAATAGTTGTTCATCAGGGAACATGTCATTGATATGTATCGTCTCAAGGGAATTAGGGAGATCAAGGCGGGAAAGATGATCAGCCACTACGTTCTCTACTCCTTTTGTATCTTTTATTTCCATATCAAATTCTTGGAGGAGGAGGATCCATCTAATTAGGCAGGGCTTAGCATCATTCTTAGAAAGAAGATACTTGAGCGCCGCATGATCTATGTAAATGATGATTTTAGATCCAATCAAGTAGGACCTAAATTTGTCCAAAGCGAACACTATAGCTAAGAGTTCTTTTTCCGTAGTCGAGTAGTTCACTTGGGCAGAATTTAGAGTTCTACTTATGTAATGAATAACATAGGGCTTCTTTTCTTTTCTCTGACCTAAAACCACTCAAAGAGCATAGTCAAACGCATCACACATAAGTTCAAAAGGAAAGCTCCAATAGGGTGGTTGAATGATAGGTGAAGTGGTTAACATGCCCTTGAGCTTAGTAAGAGCTTTCTGGCATCGCTCAGTCCACTCGAATGGTGCATCCTTTTGAAGTAGATTACATAAAGGACGAGAGAGGTGACTAAAGTCCTTTATGAATCTCCTGTAAAAACCAGCGTGTCATAAGAAGGATCGCACGTCTCGTATGTTCTTAGGTGGAGGTAGGGTAGAAATAAGATCAATTTTTGATTTATCTACCTCGATTCCCTTGGACGAGATGATGTGTCCAAGAACAATTCCCTTACGAGCCCTGAAATGGCACTTCTCCGAATTGAGTACCAAATTCTTTTCTTCACATCTTTTCAGCACACGTTTAAGATTCTCTAAGCAGTTGCTGAAAGATTGACCAAAAACAGAGAAGTCGTCCATGAAGACCTCTAGATATTGCCCCACCATGTCAGAAAAAATACTCATCATTGCATCGCTGAAAAGTGGCGGGGGCATTACATAGTGTTCACCACCCCAAGTATAAGGTCGCGATATAGTAATAATCTCGGTAAGACCGAGGTCAAATCCACAGGGACTGAACCTTGTACGTATTCTGAAAGTAACCAGAAGTAGAACTAGAAGAAGATGTAATCTAATCAGGGGAGTTTAAGAGAGTAATGGTAAACTACTTAACTAAAACTTGTAGAATTCAAAGGTGGGAAACTAGGGTTTCCAAGGATCCACTTGTAGAGATCAGGGAGATCTATGCTTGATTCAAGAACACAACTGGAATCAAAGTCCCATCTTCATCCAGTTGGAAAATATTTCATTAAAAATCAATTCTGAACTTCCTTTGATCTAGTCCTCAATAGATGAGAGGTATGAGAACTGACATTGATTCCATCACAAAACCATGTCCATGAGACAGCAAACAACAGAATTTACCAATCCACAAACACTCTGAGATAATTATGAAGATTAGAAGGATTCCATCATCCAACCATGTCCAAGGGGCGATGGTGAACAACAGGGTTCCTAATTTCATAATCACAATAATGCAAAGAACATGCTCAAAGTTATCGCAATCCATTGTAATTTAAGTCACAACAAACCATTAAAAACTAAAAACATTCCTTATAATCAAACTAGAAGCAAAGGTAGTTCAATTTAAACCTGAATCAAAGCCATAAAAAGCATTCCATCACGCAACAAGCTTCACCTCTTAGCCCAAGCTAAGAGGCTTAGCCAATCATGGACATGATTAAGAAAAATCTCCTAAGAAAACATAAAGAAACAACTAGGAAAAGAGAAGGAAGAACTCTAGCCATCCCACGCCTTCTCTCTCACTCTTCTTTTGCTCCTCACGTCCACGGCTCCTCCTGTCTGATTCTACCCACGTTCTCACATCCTCCTTTTATAGAATGATGTAAGTCAGCTAGGAGTTTACGCACAAGAGACGGTGGAGCTTGCGCAGCAAGAAGTTACGCATCCAGGATTGGAAATTTCTGCGCATGGTGATTAGAGACCGCGTGCGACCTGCTGTTCACCTTTTGATCAATTCTGCCAGTGTGAAATGGTTAAATCTTCCCTCTCTATCATTTAGATGGTTCAGATCAAGGCCACGATCCAGACCATGGACGCACAACTGCCCGGAACGTTCGGGTTTCTCAAACGCAGATTTATTTGCATTAAGGAAGGTTGCGATGGTATCTGTGGGGCCCGTATCCCTTGTGTTTAAGAAATCCCTGCATTCCATCAGCTGTGTGATGAAATTTTGGTCTGGGATCAAATACTTCGACGTGCATTTGGCACGGCCCACCTGATGGATTGTGTGAAAATCGCTTCATCGTCTAGCAAGGTGGAGGACAATCCTTGCCGTGTTTCTGACCAAGATCACCAAGATCCTGGTTGGATTCATCATACATTCAAATGGACGGTCCGTATCAGTCATTTGGATCATGATGATGGCCCACCGAATTTCATCCGTATCGGGCGTTTCAAACTTCGTAGGTGAAAATGAAGAAGAAAACTCCTTTCGTGTATAACGGGTCAAACCTAGTTTGACCGGGTTTCCTGTTTTGGTGCAGCCCGGTATATACATGTTGTTCATGTGCACAAAGCAGAGTGGGGCCCATAGGGTTTTACCAGCGAATCCACTCCATCCATCTGCCTTCCTGTGAGGCTAATATCCTAGACCGTACTGTTTCATAGGCTTTTGCGGTCCTCCTGGTCGAATTCGAACGACCCACGACGCGTAGATAGCATTTGCATGCATCCTTGAGTCATACCCTGTCAATCTGAGTCTGCTCGACCCGATACTTGTACCCTAGCGACTGCATCGTCGCTGCGGTTCCGACGCCGCGTCCAGCACGCCAAGGCGATACCCTGGCCAGGAGATGTGGGCCCACGTTCAGGTCGAGGAAAACGCCGCGCTTTGTAAAACCTAAGGGAGCATGTTAAATCAATCAATCAATCACATCGATCAAGTACACATCAAATGTTAAGTACCACTTCCGATCCTCAAGTACAAGCAACCCTTACCTCTCTCTTACACAAGTACCCTAAAATCAACTCTCTCTCTCTCTCCACCCATCACTCACCATCCCTCTCTCTCCTTACATCACATCTCTCTCTCTCTCATCACTCTCTCATTTTTCCTCCCAAGCTCCCAAGAGCAACAGTCCAAGCTAGCTCCATGAGAGAGAAGCTAGTGTGTCCCACCTTCCTACCACCCAATCTCACCATCCAAGTCCATCTCAACCATTCAAATTCACCCATTGGAGCTCTAGATCGCATCGGTGGAAGGAGGAATCCAAGATCTAACGATGGGTGTTCATAATATTGATTTTGATGTAAGGTCCACATGATTTGGGACCCACTTGATGCATGTATTGTATAGGGAGGGCCCATAGTGGCGGGGTCCCTCCCCTTCTCTCTCTCTCTCTCTCTCTCTCTCTCTCTCTTTCCCTCTCTTTTTCCTTGATTGTATGGCCCAAACCACCCGATCGTGAGGCCCACCTTGCCGTCGGTCCGTCTGGACGGCCCAGATGATGGGAAACACAAATATAAGCTTGATACAAGCTGGTGGGCCACACGTGTGGACCCACCAGATGTATGCATTTCATCCATCCATCCATCGTCCAGCTATGGATGGTGGAGCCCACCTTGATATGTGACTATCCACACCATCCAATACAGGACGTGAGAATGGATGCTGATTGGCTGGCGTCCCTCACTCCACACCGTCCAGTCTCCTGAACGGTGTGACCCACCTCAGTTATATATATATATATATATATATATATATATATATATATATATATATATATATATATATAACATATATTATGTGATGGGCCCCACGTAGGACCCACCTTGCTATATGTATTGGATCGGCACCGTCCAGCAAGGGACGGTGCTGGATCACCGTGATGTATCTGTTTCATCCCACCTTCCAGATGGGACGGTGGGGCCCCTTCTTAGATGTATGTGTTGTACATACATGTTGTTCAGCATGTGGAGCCCACGTGTGATGTACCTTTTTTATCCCAGCCGTCCATCATTTGGACGGTGGGACACCACCTTGAGGTATCTATTTAATTCATACCATCTAGAATATTTGGACGGTGCTGGACCATGCTTCGGCGGTGCTATGGACCACACCATGTTGTATGTATTTCATCCAAACCGTCCACATATCTAGACAGTGTTGGACATATTTGGATGGTGTTATGTTGCCCCACCGTGATGTATTTGCTTCATCCACACCATCCAGATGATCTGGACGGTGCTGGAGGTGTTTGGAAGTGATGTGGACTCCACCATGATGTATTTATTTCATCCACACCGTCCAAATTGTGTTGGACAGTGCTGGACAATGTTTGGATGGTGCTGATTTACATGGATAATGTTTGGATAGTGCTGATTTACATGAACAATGTTTGGACAGTGCTGATTTACATAGATAATGTTTGGACAGTGGTAATTTACATCGGCAATGTTTGGACAGTGCTAATCATCATTAGCGAGCCATGTGCCCCATAGAATAATAGTGTACAGTGATACACATGTTACAGCTGCAATTATTGAAATGATTTTTGGTGTAATCCTAGCTCTCTCTTGAGGCCCATTGATGCGGCCCACTTGTTGTATATGAGGCCCATTGGTGCGGCCCATTAATGTGGCCACTCGTTGTATATGAGGCCCATTGGTGCGACCATTAATGTGGCCCACTTGATGTATATTGAGGCCCATGGGTTACGGCCCACTATGATATATATTGAGGCCCATGGGTCGTAACCCATTGTGATGTATTTGGGGCACATGGGTCGTGGCCCATGGTGATGTATATTAGGCCCGTATGAGCGGCCCATTGTGATATATATTTCCGGGCCATGCGTTGAGGACCATTGTGATGTATTTTTGACCCATATGATGAGGCCCATTATGATGTATTTCCGGCCCATTTGGTAAGGCCCATTGTGATGTATTTTCGACCCATATGATGAGGCCCATTGTGATGTATTTCTAGCTCATTTGGTAAGGCCCATTGTGATGTATTTTCGGCCCATTGTGATGTATTTTCAACCCATTTGGTAAGGCCCATTGTGATGTATTTTCGGCCCATTTAGTAAGGCCTAATGAGATGTATTTTCTGACCCATATATTGCGGCCCATTTGACATACATGGGGCCTATGTATTGCAGCCTATTGTGATGTACATGAAGTGCATGAGCGAGGCCCAATGTGATGCATATGTAACCCATAAGTGAGGCCCATCATGATGTGTATTAGGCCCCTGAGAGAGGCCCATGGTGATGTATATTGGGCCATTATGTGAGGCCATGGGCCCACTATATGTTTGGCTCTATGTGGGCCACTCTTTGAGAGCAATGTTGTTAAATGTCCACATTGATGGGAAATGATGGTTAAATGTCCTCATTGTGACCTTCCCTTAGGCCCTTTGTTAGGCCGATTATCGATGCCGGTTAGCGATACCGATTATGAGTATGCGACAACATAGCATCATGATACATGCCCATACGCATCATATGCATGTTTGTTATGAGATGTGGTTGATCATTGCATATGTCATTAGGCAGGTTGTTATGAGACTCCCTGATAGGTGGAGATTGTCTCACATGAGCGCACGATATGCGCAAGATTGATGCATTACTGGATTGTATGACTCATACATCTTGCATTGTGTGTTGTAATTACTGTACACCCTAGTGACATCAGGGTCGTGGCCTCTACATGTATATCATGGATGGCCAGATAAGACACTAGAAATGCTTGGTTCTAGCATACGGGCGCCATAGATGTCCCTAGGTGAAAATCCTTAAACCTCCGTAGCTAGGAGACGCCCCAACATCTAGACCGAGTGGATATATATGAGCGCATGAGGGTTATATACCAGTAGGTCATTTCTCCCACTATGTCGTGGCCGGTTGGGAGGGGATGTGACCTTATCCGCCTGAGTGAGGGGGCAATATCTAGGTTGAGTTTGACCAGCTTGAGGAATGGGTCCGTTATCGATGAGTCGGGCTCGATATTAGCTGGCGGATAGTGAGGTCTCTTCCACTTACCCAGTTGTGAGCTAGGATAGGAGCGGCAAACTGGCTTAGAGTATAATAGACCGTGGTGATGATTCCAGAGATGTACAGTACTAATATGTTGACTTATTGAGTAGGAGTTGCATACTCATTCATTCATTCATTCACTATCCACTCGGGTTGGTGGTGCGCAACTATTTGTTACGTGTACCTTCGCAATGGCCAGGATTTTGGTTGGGGTGCATGACTAACCTGAGATCAGGAGTTTACCACATTGAGTCTGACTATCCAAATTTAGGTATGGGACTGGTTTGGATAGAAGTCTCTTATGGTGGACCCCGTAGCCTGCGATACTACGTACTATCATCCCGACTTCACACTCCAGCTTAGTCATTTCATTCGCATCGTGTACTGGATTGCATCCTCAATATATGATATTTGGCTTACTATGTCTCTGCATCGTATAACTGATCTTCTTCCTCAGTATATGATATTGGCTTATTATGTTTTTGCACCGCATAGCCTGGATAAGGCTGATGATATTTATGGACTTACCATCATATTTCCACGTTACTCTAATATTGTACGATTTATGGATTGCCAGTATTTCCACTTACTCTGATATTTATATGCTTGGCACGTGCATCGCACACTTTCACCACCCTCTAAGCTTTCTATAAGCTTATGCACAATAGATGCGTGCAGGTGGCGTTAGGTTGCAGCAGCGTTGAGCTTAGAGCATGCAGCTGTCTTAGCTTTGATTTTCGATATATGTATTTTCCGTTCATGTACTGTATTCAAATATTTTATTAGTGGATATATGATGATGATGTTGCCTTGTGATTTGGGTAAACTTGTGGTTATGCTTCTTACGAGATAAATGTACACTGAAAAATCCTCCTTGTACAATCCCAGGATCGGAATCTAGCGTATAGGCATTGAGAGCCGAGAATGGGGTACTACAGAGGCTGTCAGTATCGGATTTGGCGATCGGGAATTTTGTGAGCCGGGTTTCCGAGTTTGGGGCGTGACACTTCCCATCCAACTTAATGAGTCCAAAACTGAGGCATAACCAGAGATCAGGGGGGCCCCAAATCAGTGATTTATGGCCGATCTTTTCGTTGGACCACTTCCATAAAGATCTAAAGGCTAGAATTTTACGTGTATAGTTATTTTATAATCCTCGGGCCTAATATAAAGTTTTGTGCTAAACAGATGGTGAGAACCTTGTGATCTTGCATTCAGAACAATTTTCAGGCTTCCTTATTTCAATCACTTGGTTTCCTCGGATCTTTGGCATGTAAATTCTTCAATCTCGGTCTCCTAAGATCCGTCCCTTGCTTTGGTGATTCTTGCGCATCAAATCCATGCTTTTAGTACCCTTTTCAATCCAAGCTCTTAAATTCACCTCGCAACACAAACATGATTAAAATAGAGCGTTAAACATTATCATGTTCATAAAACCAAGTAATAAATAGGGTCCAATATGCAATATTTAACCCTCAACACAATTCCCAACCAGCATTTTGCTAGCCCCGAACAAAGTATGCGAAAAATATTTTACGAATTATGGGACAATTTTTATTAACTCAAGTGGTTTTTGAAAAATGT
Source organism: Magnolia officinalis (assembly GCA_021015155.1). Classification (NCBI taxonomy): domain Eukaryota; kingdom Viridiplantae; phylum Streptophyta; class Magnoliopsida; order Magnoliales; family Magnoliaceae; genus Magnolia; species Magnolia officinalis. Next base: position 41,235,034 of record JAJHSJ010000011.1, read on the forward strand.
AACGACCTGTAAATTTCCGTACACTGGGTCGAGTACCACCTCGACCAGAAATCACGTAGGATTAAATCCCTTAGAAATTTTACAAAGTTAACTAAGCACTAAACTCGGTTAGCCATGGAATCCGTTGGGATCGCTTTAAATACGATCTGCAAGACCCAAAACTTGCAGAATTGGTGACTCTAGGTTACCCTAAAGTCTAGAGCCAAACTCATTACCCGGCTGCTCTCGGGAATGAAACGAAACTTCGTATTGGGTCTAGATCGCACATCGGGAGTCCGATTAACACGAAGTTAAGGAACCAAGTCCGCCCCACTGGGCTTGACAATCATCTCAAAAATCAGATGATTCCGATGTCCCACGGCCATTCTTTTCACTCCGGAGCGAGGGAGTGTGAAAAACACTATTTCCATCCAAATAAAAATATCTGGAATAGTGATCTGGCATCTTTCGGTTGCGCGTCAGTATTAAGCAACCTGACCGTCGGAATCAGACCAAATTACACCCTCGGATTAAGAAAAATTTCAGGAACATTTACATGTACTCAAAATTTCTGATCGTGGCCCACTGACCGTTGAACTGAAAGTGGTCCGCCACGTGCGATCTGGGAATCCGATCGAGTCGAAAACGTAATCCCACGTGGATCCATAGATGGTAAGCTTAAGTCTGACGTTTGGCTCAAGGAGGGCCACCAGAACACCCCTTTTGAGCTTGGAAAGTGGCAAATTGCCTATGTATGCAGCCACCCTTGAACCTGAGTCTATTTTAGACATGATTTTGGCTATAAAAGGGGCTTAGAACAGCCCCTCTCACAGCCATACGAATTTAGGAGCAAACCCTTAGAGAGAGAGAGAAAAAGAGAGAGAAAGGCTTGGAGATCGAAGCCGATCTTCCTCCTGCTGCTTCCACTCATCCCACGGCCTACACCGCCTTATTCCAGGGGTTTTCCCGGCGGTGTCCATCCCATTTGAAGGTAAGAAACCCTAACCCTAGGTCTGATTTGAGGTTGGATAGTGGTAGGTTATGCAAAGGCTAATCGGTTCCGCTCTTTAGGCTAGGAAACTCCCGTATACGGAAGCTCCAACACCCTTGCTGATTCGTTGGAATTCCAAGGGCTGAGGTGAGGACTTTAAGCGTATAAGTTACGTTTTTCAACGCTTTCAATGTCAGATAATGATAGATTCATGATCTGCATGCAAATGCACATGTACAAAGTGCTTTCCGTTTCCTGTTTCGATTAGCGATGTAGAATATGAAATTTCACATACTCTAGATATACGTAAAAATACCGTATACATATTTTTGTTGGGAAAATGTTTGACATGTTTATTTAATGTTTGATTATATCATATGTGGATAAAATGCTAGTTTGGCGAGAAGAATCGCAAAAATACATGTTCATGTGTAAATGTCAGGTATGTTGAAATTGCGTATTTTAGAAATACCGCATACGTGCGGATTTTGGAAATGTAATTGTAATGATTATTTGCTGAATGATTACGATATACACGGGTAAAATACTCACGTGGCGAAGGGACAGCCCTAACACGAAATTGGCTAACATACGTCATGTATGTTGGAATAGTGTATTTTTAGTGTTGTGCAAATGCTTGTATGAGTACGTGTTTTGTTTACGTATTAGTACCTTAGAGAGGTGCTGATGTGGGATTTCTGACTCCCTTAGAGACGAGTAGGTTTCCCTCCATGCGGTGGTTCGCTAGAACCACTCACCTATAAGGTGTATGTATTGGTATCCCTATGTGGATAGTGTCTTATTACATGCTTCACCACATGCTTTACAACATGCTTTGTAACATGCTTTACTTCATGTTTTATTTCATGCTTTATAACATGCTTGTATTGCTTGTTTATCATGCTTTACTTCACATGCTAACGATGAAAACTGTTTGAGTTTGGGACTATGTATATAGTCCAAACATTCGGTACCAGACTTGTGATTGTGGCTGAGATTCATGTCGCCACAAAGGACGTGTCCGGCGAACCCGAGTCGTACTTCGGTTGGCGATAGTGGTTGGCCACGCGGAGTGCTTTTGCGCTCCATATCGCTCAACTTGTGGTGCGCTCGAGCTAGTCAGGTTCGCCAACTAAACCGAAGTGTAATTGTGTGTTCACCCTGTTTGGTCGCTACTGCTTGAACCTAGGGTACCAAACTTACCAGTGGTGATCCCCGTTAAACCATGGTACCTAGATCCGCTAAGTCGCATGAGCCGGGCATGGTGGTATGGGACACCGTGGTCGAGCTGTCGGCCTACGCTGGGGCCTTGTGCCTCCCCGTAGTGACCATTGCGCAACCAACTCGTGAGCCGAATACGGTGGTATGGGACACTGTATTCGAGCTGTCGATACTTCGGCGAGAGCCGAGTACGGTGAGATCTGTGCTCGTGTGACGGGCGACGAGTCCTCCGTGGTATCATCGAGTACACTCCAAGGGTCTGTGATTGGCCACGAGTCTTTCACAGCAACTAGAGTGTGAGTTGAGCCGAGTACGGTGAGACCTGTACTTGAGCTAACGGCTAGTGATTGAGCCGAGTACGGTGAGACCTGTACTCGAGCTGACGGCCAGCAATTGAGCCGCATACGGTGAGATCTGTATCCGCGCTGACGGGTGACGAGCCCTTTGCGATGCCTTCACTAAGCTTCTCAAACTATAATATCGTATGAGAATAACTAGGATTGACGACCCTAGAATGGATCATGTTGGGAATGATACAAGGGAGGTACCTTAGTTTCCCAATACTACTGATTGAAATGGACTAATAAAAACTTGGTAATCATGACCATCATCGCACCGCATGTGCTTTGTAGATGTGGCGCACTGAGGGAGTAAGCATTCGCGAACGTAAGATGATGTCGCTTGAGGGTGGTTGGCAAGGGCATACAGCATCATGTCATATCAGTTTTGCACTTAACAAGAGTAGTTAGAAATGCTTGATTTGTACTGCTTTATCATTACTGCTTGATTGATTTGATAACATGTTAACTTATGCTTTATGGTTCCACTGAGTTAGCTACTCACTCCCACGTTACGGGACGGTGTTTGCAACACCCACCAGACTCTGTCGCAGGTGTAGATGGCGCCTTGGTTCAGGAGCTGGAGCCCGACTTTGATGAGGACCAGGAGGAGTTCTCCTTCATGCAGTATTCTGACGGTTTTGCTTAGGCCGGCTGCATCGCGGGATTCTCAGGGCCTCTTTTGAGGATTGTATTTTGGTTTTTGACTTAGAAACAATACATGTATATTGGTACTCAGCTAGTACTCATACTCTGGAGTTCAGAAAATTTTGTTACTTTACATACTTGAATATAAAATTTCAGTCTTCCGCTTGCCTTTATACAATTGAACTGGAGTATGAATTACTGTTTTGGTATAATCTCATTCATGTTTATTGCGCTAACTCAGACAACATTTAACCAGCATTGTGTATGTTGCATAAGTGATGCGTTGGAACTCGGGAGTTGAGTTTATACTCGACCCCCGAATTTCAGGGCGTTACAAAAAACAATCCAGTTAATTGAATTCTAAGATTCATGAATGTTGCATAAGAAATTCAAAGAGGGCCACCTAAATTCAATCAGAGTCGTCTAAAACTGTGTAGACACAATTCCGACCGCACCCAAGTTGAGAAGAAAAGGAGGAACGAATGCGGGGGAAATCACCGCCCGATTTTCACGCGGATGGCTGCGTAAAAGACCCTGTGTTGGCTGACCAACCCCGTAATTAAGGGTGCGATCAACACCTTCCATTCGTGGGCCCAACTAGAGACAACCTAAGCCAATCGGATCTATGGAGGAATAAAAGGCATCACCAGACAACAATCAAACTAGTTTACGCTTTAACTACACAGAAAGGAGAGGAGCTGAGTTCATTCTTCACGTCGCAATAAGTACTGCGAAAGGAATTTTCGTAGAAGAACCTAGAGCCTCTTACAACTATAAAAACCCTCAACATAGGAGAGAGGAGAGAGTGAGAGAGAGAAATTCGATGAGAAAAGAGAGAGAGAGAGAGAGAGAGAGAGAGAGAGAGAGAGAGAGAGGTTCGAACAAGCTGAATATGCAGCGCCCGCACCTGGAAAAAAAGAGAGGAAGAAAGAGAAGGAAAGAAAGAAAAGAGAGGGAGAGCTCCAGCTGATCAGTAGCAGCAAGAAAGAGAAAGAAAGAGAAAGAGAAAGAGAAAGAAAATAAAATAAAATAAAAAGAAAGAAAGAGAGGAAGAGAGTTGAGTGCTGAGTTAACTCATTGAGTGTCGAGTCAAGCCAGGCTGAGGTAGGCCCATATTCAAACCTTTCCTCTAGATCCCCTCCTTTTTTTTCCTTTTCCAACTGGTTAATTCAAGATAACCAGGTCCGAGTTGAAACGAGTCGACTTGACCAGAAAAAAATCTGAGTATAGACTCGAGTTAAGTCGAGGCAATGTTAAATCTCTTAAACTCATAGTCATACAATCACCTTGGTGAGACATACCCTAGATTAAGACAAATTATAATTCCTTAATCATAAACATATATATATGGAGGATTATACAAAAATCTAACCGTTCAGATTGTAAAGAAAAACGTTATGTTAAGACTTCAACCCGCGACGCCAATCCGCACTTGAAGAAGAAACAAACCTCGAAGATGAGGGTTTTATCCTTTAAACTTACATTGTTATCTTGCCTTTTTACTGTTCTCATGATTTTCTCTCTGCAATTGTTTAAATTATCGTCAACAATTATTTCCTCTTTGAGATTATGATATAATGTTGATTACAAGTGATCTTTATAAATTTACGTGGGGCGATGAATAAAAGCCTTGCCCTTGCCTTTACCAACTTTGTTGAGTTAGCCCTTGCTACTCTTCTCTTTATTGAGTTGCCTCTTGCCACTCTCCTCTTTATTGAGTTGGCCATTACCACTTGTAACATCCTCGATTTTCACTGTTTTGGATTTCCAAAAATCCTTGAAATTTTTTTTATTAACTTATAATATCACTTAACTGACCATTAGCATCCAACATTAGCTTATACACGAGTGGTCCAGTCTGGTCATGATCAGACCATGTGCGAACTGTCAAGCTAGATGGTTGTTTACACTTAAAGACGGGCCTGTGGGCCATACAGCGACCGAGAAAGGTCAGAAAAATATAAAACTTGAGGGAGCCATTGGCCCCACTAGGCTTGTGGTCCATCGCGGGCCGCGAACCCAGTGGACACCCAGAAGTGTCATCTGGCGCTTGCCCAATGCGCCCCGCCAATGCCAGCATTGAGATCTGGCACTTGGAAATAAAATTGAGACTCTGGGCTTTTCAGTCGTCGGATCTCTTCTCCGTTTACGGTGAAAGTCTAATGTATTTTCCTACGCCCGTCCACAAACTCTGGGACCCGATTGTGGCACGATGACCGTTGATCGCAAATCGAACCCGTGTGACCAAACCCCATACCCGATCGTTCCTAAATTTTGCATGGCTCTTCATCGGGTCACGGAGACCCTATCCTATAAGTTTCATGGCCAGAGGGCCGCCAGAACCGCTTCAATCACCAAAATGGCCCTCACAGGGCCACTTAAGGGTCGAAAACGCTTACTCAGACCCTATATACGTTCATCCGTTTGTCCCCAAATTTTACATGGGCCCTAATCGGGCCATAAGACACCTACCCACCGAATTTGGTGGCCTAGGGGGGCGTTAGGGCCACCCCAACTTCAATAGGGAGCCCTAGAAGGCTAGTTTGGGCAATTGTGGGAACTTAAGTGAATTGAGTCGTCCACTCTTATGCAAAGTGGAGAATTTAGAACCGTCGGTTTGTGACCAAATTTCACACGTGGAGTAAGGATATTTTCCTACTCATATCCGTATAGCCGCGGCCCCGATCGACCATCGGTGACCGTTAAACAAACTTCTAAACATAGCCGTTGATTGGCACATCCAAATGGCGAGCCGATCATATTCATGCGTAGATCATCATTAGGGATAACTATCCTACGGTGCATATCAATATGTACAGCCCATAGTGGGCCCTAGAGCTTAGAAAGACCCTCCCATAGGTCTAGTATAGTAATAACCTAGCCCTTAGGGCCATTTACACCCAATCTGGCCCTATATAAGGGTTTCTTTTGGGCACTCCTCTCCCCATACGAATTTTACCCTAGAAAAGAGAAAGAGAGAAGAGAGAAAAGAGAGAAAGAAGAAAGGAATAAGAGAGGAAGAAGGAGAGTGGACCCTAGAATCGAGGTGGGGCCCAAGGAAGCCGGTCTTGCATCTCCCTAGCCCTTCTCCAAGGAAATCCTTTCACCACAACCACAAGAATTGCTCCATTGATCATCTAGGTAAGATCCATCACCCATTTTTTTCTTGAAACCCCTCATGTGGAGGGTAGATTACATGGAGTGCTAACATGCAAATGGGTATTTTAGGGATTCCGCCCGATCGACCTCGAAATCCACACTCTTAGGTCATTTTTTCGAATCTCCAATGACCCGAAGGTGCGGACTATTGATCTTAGGTGGCCTAGCACCATTTATAGTATGGGTCTAATGATTTTGGTTGCTTGGTTGAAAAATCTAGAGGAATCTAGGAATGGGTGTTTATTGAAACTACATGGATTTACATGCTTAACTCTTTGTTGATGTTGATCTTGTCCCTCATATGTTATTTTGGCTTATGATGACTTCATGTTCTTGTTTGTGATTGATTCCCTCAATGAGTTACTTCATAGTGCATAGGAATCTTGACTCTTGTGTGTGGTTGATCCCTTGAAATGTTGGAAGTGCCTAGCTTCCTCTTTAACCCACGGCACACACATACACTTGTTTCCACTAATTTATCATGCTTGTTAGGTAAATAGACTTGTATGGTGGAATGTATGCAACATGACACTGGAATGTTGGTTGATAAGCTTGATGTTGGTATGCTATATCTCATCGTCAAACCCTTGAATTGTCGGGAACTCAAGGTTAGACGGTAGCCCCATTGGTTGGACTACCCTAAGACTAACCACGCAAGTCGGACGAGTGCGTATGGGCGGCAGCAGTTAGACTGCATGGGTTTAGTACCCGATGTCGTTCATCTTGTGCTCGCCTGACTCGTGCGGTTTAGTCTACTTACTGACAAATCCTGATTGTTAACCATGTTTGCTCACACATGTAATGGAACCTGGAACACCCTACAACAGTTGTAGCCCCTCGATAACCATTTAATTTTTGGTCCACTGCCTCATGAGCCGGGCATGGTGGAATGGGACACTGTGTCAGAGCTGTCGGCCTATGCTGGGGTGTCACGCCTCCCCGTAGTGACCGCGAGCGATCCCTTTCTCTCGGCACTCCTCATGTGCTTGAAGTCGGGGATGAGAGACCCGACGGGATCACGGACCGCGAGGTCTCGGCCTCACGCATTGGGGGGTCTTGGCCTCGCAACCCGTTTAGGGCATTGATACGTGGGGTGTATCAGATTTCCAAACCTGCTGGATGAATGGACTTAACTAAAAAACTCGGCTAACATGATCGCATTGCATCTCATTAGTTAGGGTGGCGACTCGGAAGTCGAGGTCGCTCTGAGGGAGTGTTGACATACGCGATCGTAAGACGGAGTCGCTTGAGGGAGCGTTGTGGTGAGGGCATGCATCATATCATTCAGCATGCATGCATATTAATAAGATTTGCCAAGTGTTTGAGATTGCCTGCTTTTCATTAAACTCGTATTATAATTGATGCCTGCTGTAACTTGAGACTAATAGCACCCACTGAGTTGATCACTCACTCCCACTCTGGGATGGTGTTTTAAAACACCAACCAGACTCGCTCGTAGATGCAGGTGATGTAGAATTCGTGGAGTTTGGCGATACGGGCCTCGAGGAGGAGGACGAGCGGACTCAATTCTACTCTTGTGGACATGATGTTGTTATGATTTTATTGGGTAACGCCTTGTGCGACCCATTTATTTTCCTTTGGACCTGTATATATTGATCTCTTCATTTCAGTAGACTAGTTGTGGTTGTGTTTCATGCTCCAAAAAATTTCAGGTTGCGCATTTAAACTGAATTAATCATAAAATTATAAAATTGATGATAAGTGACACTCGAGAACTCGGGAGTCGAGTTTATGCACGACCCCCGATTTTTCCGGGGCGTTACACCACTCTCCACTTTGTTGAGTTAGTCATTGCTAGTCTCCTCTTTATTAAGTTGGCCATTGCCACGTTTCTATCTATTGAGATGACCATTGTCACTCTTCTCTTTGTCCGTTTAGCCTTGTTCTATCTGCCTTTAAGGCTTGGGCATGTGTCTTGATATTTTAAAACCCCATGATTCTGTTTACGTTCCTTATGTGCAAGTGATGTGTTAAGAGGTATCACAACTAGTGACTCAATATGTATCATATACGTAATGCGTTATAGGTAGCGGCCCTCTTGGTCGGCACATAATTCTGTGGGTTGGTTGGTGTGCACAATCAATGTAAGTAAATCACCATGTGTGTTACATCACTTCTCGGGATTAGATGTCGTAAATAGTCACTCCATGAACACATCGTGTAATCCCCCAACCTGTTGTTGTGTCGCCTTGAGATGTTCGCATAAATCCACATTAATGTTGGACACGCCGGTGAATATCCGTAGTTATGGGATGCGGGTCAAGTCAGGTTTTCTATGAATCGTATTCCATATGTGATGATCACTACGTATGATGAGCCGCACATACTTTAATTGGTATGCATCTCATGTAGGTTTCTTACGCATACCGATACTCCTTATAGTAGTGGAATACGAGACGTATCAAAACCCTTACATTACTTTTATGAATCTCTTGAATTATTGTTAATCTTAAATGATAACCATCACTATGAGTAGGGCATTGACCCTCTCCAACCGTACAGATGATGCAGGTGGTGTACAGATTGAAGACCTATTGGACCATCACCCTATAGAAGATTACACTGAAAGAATAAGAATATAGTTTTATACTTCCATCGTAAACTCAATAAATGTAATAAGCTCCCATTGAGAGGGCATTTGATTATTTGTTAAATTCTTTTACTCTATTGAAATAATCAATACAGTCGATTTTATTCTCGTGAATGTTACCTTTATGAATGTATCTGTATGTGATCTAAATGAATAATAAAAAAAAAAATAAGATGTGATTTTAAAGCATTCAATTTATACATTATTAACACTCGGTTTCCTCGAGCATGAGTATAAACTCTGGCCGTAAAAATTCAGAATTTTACAGTAATGCCCCCACCACTTTTCAGCGATATAAGTTGAGTATTTTTTCTAACATGGTGGGGCAATATTTAGAGGTCTTCCTGGACGACTTCTCTGTCTTTGGTCCATCCTTCAGCGAGTGTTTGAAAATCTTACATGTGTGCTGAAGCGATGTGAGGAAAAGAATTTAGTTCTGAATTGGGAGAAATGTCATTTCATGGTTCCCAAGAGAATTTTGCTTGGACACATAATTTCGTCCAAGGAAATTAAGATAGACAAAGCTAAAATTGATCTTATCTCTAACCTACCTCCACCCAAGAGCGTACGTGACGTGCGATCCTTCGTAGGACACACCAGATTCTATAAACGATTCATAAAGGACTTTAGTCATCTCTCTCATCCTTTATGCAATCCACTTTAAAAGGATGTACCGTACGAGTGGACTGAACAATGCCAAGAAGCTTTCACTAAGCTCAAGGGCATGTTAACTATCGCACCTATCATGCAGCCACCCGATTAGATCATCCTTTTGAGATTATGTGCGATGCATCTGACTATTCTATTGGGGTGGTGTCATGTCAGAGAAAAGAAAAGAAGCCCTACGATATTCACTATGCAAGTAGAGCTCTAAATTCTGCCTAAGTAAACTACTCTACTATGAAGAATGAACTCTTAGCCGTAGTGTTCACTTTGTACGAATTTAGGTCCTACTTGATCGGATCCAAGATCATCATCTACACAGACCATGTAGCGTTAAAGTATCTTCTTTCTAAGATGGATGTCAAGCCCTGCCTGATAAGATGGATCCTCTTACTCCAAGAATTTGATATTGAAATACGAGACAAAAAAGGAGTAGAAAACGTAGTGGCCGACCACCTTTCTCAACTTGACCTCCTTGATTCCCTTGAGCCGACACTAATAAATGACATGTTTCCTGATGAACAATTGTTTAAACTCTCCTAATTACCTTGGTTTGTTAACATTGCGAATTATCTTGCTATAGGTTTCACACCAGCATATCGGACTACGCAAGATAAGAAAAAATTCTTTGTCGAGGTACATAAGTTTTTCTAGGATGATCCTTATTTATTTAAATATTACCCAGAACAAATTCTAAGGAGATGTGTGCCAGACAATGAACATCAGAGTGTCATCTCCTTTTGTCATTCTCAGGCCTATGGTGGTCACTTTTCTACTAAAAAGACCATGGCCAAAATTCTGTAGTGTGGCTTTTATTGGCCCACGATGTTAAGAGATACTCACGAGTTTTGCAAAGCTTGTGAGCATTGTCAGAAATTGGGAGGGTTGTCCCATCAAAATATGATGCCTTTGAACCACATTCTTATCATTAAAGCATTTGATTGTTGGGGCTTTAATTTCATAGGACCATTCCCCTAATCCTTTATGAATATTTACATTTTGTTAGTAGTAGACTATGTCAGTAAGTGGGTTGAAGCGATCCCGTGTCGGAATAATAATCATAAAACGGTTATTCAATTCTTAAAAGAAAATATCCTTTACCGGTTCGGAACGCCTCGGGCCATCAGTAGTGATGGAGGTTCACATTTTTGTAATAGCCCATTTGAGAACTTAATGAAGAAATATGGTATCTCTCATAAAGTGACTACTCCATACCACGAGAGACAAGCGAGCAAGCTGAGATTTCTAACAGGGAAATTAAACAAATTCTGAAAAAAATGGTTAACCCTAACCGTAAGGATTGGTCAATTCACTTAACTGATGCCTTATGAGATTACTATACAACTTTTAAGACCCCCATTGGAATGTCTCCCTTTAGACTTGTCTATGGGAAAGCTTGTCACCTACCTGTGGAGCTGGAGCATAGAACCTACTGAGCAATCAAAATTTTAAACTTTAATTTGGACAACGCTGGCTCACTGCACAAACTTCAATTGAATGAACTCAAAGAAATCTGGAACGATGCTTATGAGAACTCAAGAATTTACAAGTACAGGATGAAGGTATTCCATGACAGGAACATCCTTAGGAAATCATTCATAATAAGTCAAAAAGTCCTTCTGTATAATTCTTAGTTACAACTTTTTCCGGGTAAACTTTGATCTCGTTGGACTAGTTCCTTCATTGTTACTAATGTCTATCCTCATGGGGCCGCCGAGATAAAGAATTCGACAAATGGCAATGTTTTCAATGAATGGACATCGTCTTAATCCATTTGCTGAGAAGTTTGATTCAGAAGACATGCCCATGCCTCTGACTGATCTTGTGTACCAGGATTGACCTCCTAGTCTGACAGAGGTGTAGTTGGGTTTATTGCTTTCATAGGATTTAAGATTAGGATAGTTTGATTTCAGTTTGTTTAGTCTCCGTGCTAACCCATTTACATGTTAAGAACTTTAGAAAAGCTTCAATTCTCCTTCTTTATGTATTATCTTCCCATCACTTCCCATTCTTTTCATCGTCTCATGTGTATTGCATGCTCATATCTTTTAATTGAGGATAATGTAGGTTTTAGGTTGGGGTGTGAATTAGGTAAACTAATCAGTGTTGTCTTAGTTATGAGCAAAAATTATGAAAATTTTCAATTTTTTCAAGTTAAAAACATGTTTGGGAAATGATAATTTGTGGAATTAAGAATGCTTTGAGTATGATGATAAGTTAAGAGATTGAATTTAAAATTGTTGGAGTTTGATCAACTGAGTAAGACTATCGACTAAGAGGAAGTTTGAATATCATATTAATCTAAGTCACAAGCCACATTCAAATTACTTTCTGTGAATTGTACTAGAATTTCTCTTTGTTCGTATGTGTATCATTAATAAATATTGATAATTAAGTCTGGAGAATTTTATCCACCTTAAAAAGATGAAAAGAACCAGTTAAAAAACAGAGAGATTGACAAAAAGGTCATGTATGATGAAAAGACTGGAAAGGCATGAAAAGTCTGAAAAGAATGAATAAATAAAAGGGACTGTTGATATAAAATAAAAAACTGGAAAAAAAAAAGGAAAAAGTGATAAGTTCGGAATCAGTACTTAATTATTCAATAAAACTTGAGGTGATGAGCATGGATAACATTATGAAATAGTAGTATGTTATGGAAAGTAAATACAATTCACTAAGAACATTTGAAAATTTTGATATATGAACTTATGTCCTTAAATGATTGATAAAAAAAACTTTTTGATTGATTGCTCTTTGGGTCTAGGGTTCTAAAATTGTACTCTCGCTTCTTTAGATTGTACTCATTCATACTTGATTGCACAAAAGATTATTTTCTGAAAGTGATTTGAACATTAAACATTGAAGATCATTTCACGTATGTTTTGCTTGGGACTAGCAAAATACTGGTTCGGGGTGTGTTGATATGAAATATTGCATATTTTCCCTATTTATATCTTGGTTTTATAAACATGATAGTGCTTAATCGATCTAATTATGCATGTTTTCATGTGCAAGGTGATTTTGAGAGCTTAAGGTGAAATCGATACGAAAAGGAAGATTTATGCTCAAAAGATTACTAAATGAATATTTGGAGATTTGGAAATCATTAATGAAGAATTCACATGCCAAAGATCCAACGAAACCAAGTGAGGAATGAAGAGAATCGAAGATTAAAGTACAAAAAAAGAAAAGGAATCCTGAAAATTATCCTAAAAAAATATATTCTGAAACTCTAAGTTTAAAAAATGAAAGTTCTCGGAGTCTATTTTGGGAAACTGTGCAGAGTACGTGTAAGTGTTATGATCTCATGCTCCTTTGGTTGTCAAATTTTGTGTGCCAAAACATCTATCGGTGTTCTGTACTTGTATGATCATTTATTGGAATTCAAGACACCTCAAAAAGCTACATGTTGACACCTCAAAAAGCTACATGTTGAAGCCTCAAAAAGCTACATGTTGAAGCCTCAAAAAGCTACATGTTGAAGCCTACATGTTGAAGTCTCAAGAAAGCTACAATGTTATGGTTCAAGATCTCAAGCATGATATGGTTCAAGATCTCAAGCCTGATATGATTCAAATTATCTACATTCGTTGAATGGTTGAAGTTCAATGTCCATACGACATGGTTCAGGTTTGAATGACCTTAGGTTGACCCTTTAAGTAGGTCACTTTGGATACATTAATCAAATATTTATTTTACACAAGGTTGGTCTATTCTACGACCAGTCCTAGCTCTTGTTCGACCAGTCCTAGCATTGGTTCGACTAGTCCAAGAAATTCCACGACCAGTCCTAAGAAGTTGAAGATTTTTCGAAATTTTTGGTACGCCCACGACCAGTCCTGGAGGTCCTTCGACCGGTCGTAGGTGTGGCTTCGACTCGTCCACGACCTGTCGTGGAGCTACGACTTAAAGTCCAGCAACTAAATCACTGGTCCTACGACCAGTCGTAGGAATCTACGACCAGTCGTAGGTGACCCACGACCAGTCGTAGGGTACTCACGACCAGTCGTAGAACGGCTTTCAAAGATCGCGCTTATTTTTTCAAAAATCTGTTAGAGCTATGACCAGTCGTAGGTTTCTAAGACCAGTCGTAGGAGCGATTTCTACTTCTATAAATTGAACACGAAATTCAGAGTTTTCATAACTTCAACGCTATTCAATTCAAGAAATTTTCAAGTGATCACTCTGAGATAAGTTTGTGTTTATTTTAAGCTAGATTGTGCTTATTTAATATTCCTTTTTGCTAGCTTATTTAATTTGATTTTGTTTCTATATTCCAATCTTATTTGAAAAGAGGAATTATCTTATTCCTTCTTCTTGGGATCAAAATCAAATTTAGCTACGCCCAACGAGTTAAATCTGAAATCAATTAGAACTTAGAACCTTATGAATGTGAGTATTGGAAATTGAAACTTTGACATTCAAATCATCTACTCCGATTGGTTCTACCGGGCTGCTACGAAAAAGGAGAAATCCAGGTATTTTACAATTCTGTAAAATTCATTTACTTTTGGTTTTGTTTGAAGTTAAGCCAGAAAAATCTCATTGTATTGGTTGTCTGAGGAAAACCAGAAAACTCAGAAAAGAGGGGTTTTTGGATTGTGTAAGCCCAAGTGAAAAAGACACAATTGTAAAGGTTTTTGGTGAACCTGTGAAAACCTATTTGTTAGTGAACGCTAATATCCCCTGTGTGAGGATATTAGGAGTGGAGTAGCTTTTTGTGTGGCTGTTGGAAAACAGTTGGTGTACACACAAGCGAACCACTATAACTCTTTGACTTGTGGTTTGAATGCTTGCTTAATTTTCATATCTTTTATCATTCGATCTTGTGGAATGTACAAGTGGATGTGAATGTTGTAACTATTTACATTTCAAGCAAGTGTGGGGATTGTTGTAATAATTTAGATCTTACTTCTGCATTTAAATTCAATTCCTAGCTATTTTATTTACTTATATTAATATTGAGTCCTTGATCCAAAAGAGGTTCTAGAAATAAGGTTGTCCTACCATAAGCCCTTGCTGATTATGGTGTAAGGTTGTCCTTAGAACTGAATTTGCATCAATCTCTCGATATCTATTTATCAAGGTGATTTAACTTTAGCTTTGTGAATTGATTCAAGTTGTAAGGTTATTGGTTTATTTTATTTCCGCTGATTTTTATTTAATTTGGCATAGTCCTATTCACCCCCCCCCCCCTCTAGGACATATAGCTTGGCCTTTTCAGTACGTATATTTGAGGCGGTTTCTAGATTTTTTCAACTCGGTGCAAAAGTTGGAGTTACACAATTATAAATAGGACTCCCTAGGATGCTCCAAAGCATCTTCTAGGGTTTGGAAAGGTCTCAAGGAGCATACACAAGGGTGGAGCAACCGCCAAAGAATTTTTTTTCTTCCCTAGTTTATTTTCCATGCTTTGTTTAAGAGATTTGGTTTCAATCATGTCTATGGTTGGCTAAACCTCTTGGCTAGAGCTAAAAGGTGAAGCTTGTATCGTGTTTGGATGATTATCTTGCTTTGATTCTTGTTCTTATTGAACCTCATTGATTTCTAGTTTGATGTTAAAGGAATATTTTCAGTTTTATATGATTTATCGTGACTCAAATAACAATAGATGTTGTGATAGCTTTGGATAGCTTCTTTTCCTATTTTGAGATTGTGAGATTGATAAATCTTGTTGTTCACCATTATCTCCTGGGCATGGTAAGGTGATGGAATCCCTTCCAATCATCACAATTCTCCTCCATTGAGAATTAGGTCAGTGAAAAGTTCAGATTTGATTTAAATTGTTTTATCTTCTAATTAAATAGGATAGGACTCCAATTCCAATTGTGTTCCTTGAATCAAGTAAGGTAGCATCTTGATAGCTACAAGTGGATCCTTGGCACCCTACTTCCCACCTTTAAATTCATAACTTTTAATCAACATTATTCACCATTACTCTCAATTATTCAGATTTCAATTTAGATCTTTTTTCTAGTTCTAATTATTTTCAGAATACGTATAAGTTTATTCCCTGTGGATTCGACCTTGGTCTTACAGAGTTATTACTACATCGTGACCCTACACTTGGGGTTATGAATAATATACATACAAAAAAGTAAGTGAGCCCCTTTCTCGCACAATCTGAAGATGATCTTCTTTGTTGATGAAGAGTCTTCAGCTCCCTTGAACCGTAACCACTTATGATGCTCCAAGCAATGCTCTGAGGTTGTGAGGTTTAGGGTTTGGACCTATCTTCTCTATTAAATGATATGAGTTAAATACCTAGAGAAGATCCTTATAAGCAAGCATTTAAGAGTTCCAGCACAATGATTTGCCTTTAAAATTTTCTAATGGAAACTCAATGAATGCCAGAGTTTATAATTCAATCCAAGTAAAGAAGATGACAATGAATGCCTGTGCTATGGATTGAATGATGAACTCTTATGGGAAAGAAGGCTTAAGGATGAGGATATGATATATTACAATAATTCTCTCAAGATTCCTTCAATTCGTGCTCATTTTACTAAGAAGCAACCCATGGGTATATATAAAGAAGAATCCCAACGGTTTTATTTAATAAATAATAAATAATAAATAAAAAAAACGGGCAGAAATCTAACATTGTCGATGCTATCGAATGGTCTTCGATTTCATCGAAATTTGAACTTCAATTTTATCGAGCCTTCTTCGATTGCATCGACTACATACACTCATATATTCATTTTGTGTAGAATAGATTTTGCTCGATCTTATTAAGCACCCTTCGATTCCATCGATGTGCACTTTGATGTTATCGAGAGGAGGTTCGATCCCATCAGATTTTCTTTAGAAAAATTAACTTTGGTTATTGGAAGATTTGTTCCTAATTTTTTATACAATCGATCATCCTTCGATGCTATTGAAATTTAAAGTTCAATGACATCGAAGGGTCTTCACTGTAATCGAAAAAGATGGATATTCCTTGATAGCTTGCTGGACAAAATGTTCTTGAATTTCAATGTAATTGAACAGTCTTCGATGTCATCGATAACTTACTCTCGATGTGATTGAAGGTGACTCGATCACATTGAGGAACACTTAGAGAGTATTTTCTACGTAGAGCGAGTGCCTTTAGTCGATTCAATCGAGGTGGGTTTGATGCTATCAAAATTTGAATTTCGATGTCATCGAACTCTATTCGATATAATCGACAATTCTCAGTAGATGATCATTTTGTTGCTGGACAAAATGGGTCTATTTATCGATAAAATTGAACCATGTTCTATAGAATCGAAAATGTCCTCGATTGCAAATCGATGCAATCAATTTTTCCTGTATAGTTCAAGTTTACTCCTCTACTACTCTAAGTGATCAAAACTTAAACTTACCAAGGATGATTTAAGAATTATTGTGGGTAAGACTAAGTTAAATGGGGTCATATACCTTAAGGGTTTGGTTGGGGAAGAGAGGCTGTTTACCTGTGTGGAGTGCTCGAATTTCTTCTTGGTTGAGTTCTTGATCTTGTAATCTTCAACTTAGGGCTCACTGACTCAACACTCACGTAATTTGACAAACCAAGGCACATTCAATCTTCCCCTTTTTCAATTACGTAACAAAACACCTAACAAACCTTAAGTATTATAGTCAACTCAATATATTACAGATTTACAACTCGATTACATACTTGATATGACTTGAGTTTTTTATAGCTCCCCCTTTGTTCATACTCCCCCTAAGTTCATGCATTTGAAGATTTGCAAAATATAAAAGCAGCATACTTGGGAGTATGGTTCTCCCCATTTTTGTCAGTCATCGACAAAGGGCAATAAATGTAGGTGATAAGCCAAGATAACTGAAGTATGGAATTTTGCAATTATATTGAAAACAGAGGGAGAAGAGTCACATAAGTTCATAAGATAAAGAAGTACACATTAAGAACTTGATGTGAAGTGTGTCATGTCATAGATATATACATCGAAAATAAAATGAAATGGCATCAACAACTAATAGTAACACATAAAAAAGATATCATCATTTAGCTAATTAAAAAGAACTACCCCAAGCTTGGGTAGTATCATAATCCAAAAAGCCCTTAAGGGCATATTCATCCAAAAAAATTGTATCATCATGCATCATCCACAAAAAGCCCAAGTTGGGCACAAACATCCAATACACACATTTTCCAAAAAAAAAAAAAAAAACCTGTTCAACCTATCAGGGGTCTTGCATATGGAAGTGAAGATTGATCAGACCAGCTAGGCATCCAAAAAGATAACCGATGCGCAAGCCTGCAACACTTGAATTTGCATAGACTTGACTGGACTAAGTAGATGAGCCACCCTCCGGTGGGGTGATGTCATCTCGATGACAAGTGATTATGGCGATGAAGTTCTGGATCGTTTGTTCCACCCATTCTGAGCTTCTCTACGTGACCTCTAAAGCCTTCTCCGAACCCGAGAGACGACCGCCTTGAACATCCAACCACTGTAGGATAGACTCCCGTCGGTCATGATGTTGCATGCGACATCTAGTATGTCTGTCCAAAGTGTGCGGGAGCTCACGGGTGGCTCGATGCTCATCCTCTATAGGATAGTTAGTATCAGCTGCCTCAGTTTCAGCTGCTTCAGTCTCGCTACCTCAGCTTCAGTCTCTCCATGTAGGTCCTCATCATGCGGTCTAGATGAGGACGCACCCTTGCTGTCCAAGCTCATCCTTTTAATATTAATTTTGTTAAACTGGGGAGCAGACCGAGGGCGATCAGTTGTGGGCATCAAACCCACATGGCGTGACAGTAGATAGATGAGATGTGGAAATGGAATGAAGGTGTCTCTAGTGCTCTGAATACAATCAGCAATCTGATGTACTATGATGTTGGGTAGGCACAAGGGGATACCTTGACAGATATTGTAGAGAATGTCAAGCATTTAAGGAGTTAAGTCCGACTTGTATGTCCCACGTGAGTAAACATTTACACAGAAGATACTATGGAGCACCCTATATATGGTTTGCCATGTTGGAAGCCCACACTCAATTCCTTGATACCACAGAACATTTTCACCATTACAAAAGAAACGTGTGACTTTCACTCGAACATCTATGGAGTCAAAGTCATGGTCAGTCAGCCCTCAGGAGGAGGCTGGAATACTGATGAGTTGAGCGATTACAACTTTGGTAATTGTAGTTGAGGTTTGACCTATGGTGACTACAAAAGAAGCAGGATGAAGGACCGATGAAGGACTAGTGGGCCATAGTAAAGAGAGATACAAATCAATGGAGGAAACTATTTTTAGTTTTTTTTTTTTTTGCCATGGCCCACCAAAATTTTGGATCATGGTGAAAATTGGCCCCGAAGTTTTATGGGGTATTGCATTGCGTGGACTGTTCAAATTTTGGGCTTGTTGGACGTAGGCCAATGGGGCCCACTAGTGAGCAATCACTAGTGGGTGGGTCCCATATGTTTAAGCTTCTTCCAGCCTTTTCCTTTCTGTTGATATTTCAAATTCATCTTTGAATTTGATTTTAGATAGGAGATAGGGATAAGACCAGATTATCTGGTCTCATCCAATCTCTCATTCTTTCCTATAAAAGGATGAGACTCTCTTGTAAAATAATAGATAAGGAATATTATGGGTATACAGAGATATATAGTGTGCATTAAAATTTGTCCATTTTAACTTGTCCTTGGGACAATCTAATCCATAGATCGTGATCCGGGGCCACTTATATCGTAGGATCAGAGGTGTGAATAGATCCATCTGCTCCAGTAGTAGATAGGCGGGCCATTGGAGCGTCAATCTTCTACTTTGTGAGGGTTCCAAAACTCGTGTAGACCATCAGATCTTGAGGGCTCACCTTCCGCGATTCCCAATAGTGGTATCAGAGCATTCAACGACGGATCTTTGATTATTTTCATCTAAAAAGGTAAGTGGCCCATCCTTTCTTTTTGGATTGGAATCCATGGCTTTCGAATGGTATCGGATCAGTATGTGCACGTATAAAATTTAGTGGGCAGTACCCACTACCATGGCCTGTCAATTAGAATGATCTTGATTCCATACATGTAAAGTCATGTGTACGGTGGATTAGATTTTGTATACACGTATGCCATGTGCATGTAAGCCCGATTATGACGGATCAAGGTGATCATGTGTAAGACCCGTACCCTAGACCGTACCATCCTGTAGGACTTCGCGATCCTTCCGGTCGAATTTTGCCAATCCTCGACTCGTTTCGGACGTTGCGCACGATCTTAAGCCGAGTCTCGCATGCCGAAGTCGGCTCGACCCGAAACCTGTATCTTGACGACCGCGTCGTCGCCGCGGTTCTAACGCCGCGATTCGCGCACCGAACCGATACCCAGTCCAGGAGATACGAGTCAGCGTTCGGTTTGAAGAAACGCCGCACGTTACGAATCTCGAGGGAATCTCTACGAGATGTCCCATCAATCAAGTCAAGTACACCACCATACCTCCATGCCACCTCACCCAACAACAAGTACACACAACCCATCCTTCCTTTTTCAAAAGTCCACTCTCTCTCTTCCATCACCACTCCTCTTTTACAAAGAAATCAAACAAACCCATACCACATTAATTACAACACCACTCCACCCATCCTTTCCATCCATATCTCCCATCACTTCTCTCTCTCTCTCCCTCATTTTTTCTCAAATCCCTCCAAGCAACAAAGCTCCAAACGTCCCAAGCTTTCCCAAGCATTCCAAGAGCAACAAGTGTGGCCCACTTTCCCCACCCCTCTCATCTCTCATCCACACCATCAAAAGTTCATCATCCACTATTAAAAGTCAAGCAAAGGAGCATAGGAGTGCAAGGAAGCAAGGAGGAGTGCAAGAGGTGGGTGATCCACCGTTGATTCCATTTAAGGGCCCACAAGTGATGGGATCCACTTTGATGTATGTAGTTGTGATTGATGAGGGGCCCATAGTGGCGGGGTCCCTCCACTCCATCGCCGTGTCTCTCTCTATTTCTCTCTTTCTCTCTTCCTTAGAATGAAGTGGGCCCCACCAATATGTTAAATCTACTTCATCCATCAAATGGTGTGGCCCACCTCATTTTAGGAGACATCCACCACCTATTTAGGTTATATAATATATTATAACATTTTATTAATATTACTGGGCCACAAGCATGTGGGACCCACCTTGATGAACGTGGGCCACAAGCATGTGGGACCCACCTTGATGAACGTGGGCCACAAGCATGTGGGACCCACCATGATATCTGTGTATCCACGCCGTCCAGCATCCCTGGACGCTGGACGTGAGAGGGGCTAACATGGAGTGCGTGTACTGCATGGGTGTGTACTTGCATGCTAACAAAGAAAAAAAAATTGCTTTATGGAGTGGGCTGCTCATGCAGGCCCCACCTTGATGTATGTATGTGATCCACGCCGTCCATTCCGTTCTCTAGCTCATTTTAAGCATTGAGCCAAAAAATGAAGCTGACCCCATTTTCTGGTGGGCCGTGGCATTAAGAATATTAATGTTTCCATTAAAACTCAGGAAAAAGGATTGCTGGGGTCCACCAGGAGCTTGGACCCGCCTGAAATTTGATATGGACCATTAATTTTGTGGAGCATAGGCAATGGACGGGTTGGATCTTGCTGATGCGGGCCCCACAGGTGAGATGCCTAAAATAAAAAAAAAAAAAAAAAAAAGAGGAAAGAAGGCAGCAGTGCTGCCGTTGTCACTGGCGGGCGGGCGGCCAGGGCTGGCCCCCACGGCCCAATTGTGGACCTCACCATGATGTTTTCGAGCATCAACACCATCCATCGTGGGGTCCCCCTTCTAACAGGGGTCCGTCCCAAAAATCAGCCATATATGGAATTCAGGTGGGCCACACCCTCTAAAATCATGAGAAGACATGCCTAAACGTATAAAATCATTTGGTGAGGCCTACCTGAGTTTTGCATGTGGCTGAAACTTGGTCTGGACCGTCAGCCAGGTGGGACACACATAATGGGTGGGCTGGATGGTGGATCACATCTCGGTGGGCCCCAATAAAATATATAAAAAAAAAATTTATAAAACAAGAGCAGCAGTGGACGCTGCTGCTGCTGACAGAGGACGCAGGCCACGCCTGCGGCTGCGTGCGGTAGAGGCAGACCCACGGCTCCTGTCGTGGGCCCCACCATGATGTATGCGTGTCATCTACGCCGTCCATCTATTTTGTCAAATCATTTTAAGGCATGAGCCCAAAAATGAGGTAGATCCTAATCTCAAGTGGACCACGTTACAGGAAAACAGTGTTGATTGGGGGCTCACCGTTTTCACGGTTTGATGGCAAATGAATATCACGGTGGGCCCTGGTCTGCGTGACAATGTGAACAGGTTTGATGGAAAATAAATATCACGGTAGGCCCTGGTCCCATAACCGTATGAATGGGATGGATTTCAAATAAATATTTTGGTGGGCCCCTTGCTACATGGCCTTATCAACAGGTGGAAGGAAAATAAATATTATGGTGGGCCCCTATTCATGTGACCTCATCAACAGATTGGATAGGAAAATAAACATTATGGCGGGCCTCACATGAGGCTCACTTTGGTAAATATGGGCCCATGTATTTAGGCTCATCTTGATGCATTTTTAGGCTCATTATGGAGGCCCACTTGGATGCATATGGGCAGATGTGTTTAGGCCCATCTTGATGTATTTATTTAGGCTCACTTTGGTATATATGGGCCCATGTATTTAGGCCCATCTTGGCATGTATATAGGCCCGATATTGAGGCCCACTTTGATGTATATGAGGCCTATATGATTAGGCCCACCTTGTTATATTTGAGACCCATGTTGTGCGACTAATGGGATATATGCAAAGCCCATGGGTTATGGCCCATTGCAATGTACGTAAGGCCCGTTGGTGTTGTCCAATGAAACGACCCACTTGATGAATATAAGGTGTAAGTGCTATATTTTATATCCCTGTTTGTTGTCAAATTTGTGGTGCCAAAATCTCTGTTTTATATCTTGCATAAGTGAAGCTCTCTCAAAGATCAACATTCATGAACAAGCTAAGCTCACAAGTATAAAGATCAAATTTGAATGCAAGAACTACTCGCAAGACATGACTCAAGCGTCAAGACTTCAAGAAGAGTATAAGTCAGTTCATAAAGAACTCAAGACATGTACAAGGCAGTTCATGAAGAATTCAAGACACTTTCAAGATTGAGCTATATCAAGACTTCAAGACTCATGGTTGCTAGTTCTAAATATTTCAATGTCCAGACTTCATGGTTGAGGTTTGACTGACCTTAGGTTGACCTTAGAAGTAGGTCACTTTGGATACATAAATCAAATGTTTATTTTACATAAGTTTGGTCAGTTCTTCGACTAGTCCTAGACCTTCTTCGACTAGTCCTAGAGTTGCTTCGACCAGTCTAAGAAAATCCTCAATCAGTCGTAAGTTTGTTACAAAAATCGGATAAATTCTGTTATCTTTCGACTAGTCCAGGGATTTGTTCGACCGGTCGTAGGAACAGTGTCGACTGGTTCTTCGACCAGTCGTAATTATTCGACACAAAGTCCAGCGATAAATTCACAAGGTCTTCGACCAGTCGAAGGAGACCTATGACCAGTCGAAGGTCACCTACGACCAGTCGAAGGAGGTCTTCGACCAATCGTAGAACGGTCAAAGCTTATCGCGCCCGATTTTTTTTAAATTTGTTATTTCTTCGACTAGTCGAAGGATTCCTTAGACCAGTCGAAGATGCGATCTGCTCACCTATAAATAGAGTACGAATCTCAGAAGAAATCATCGAATTAATTAATCCTTTCAAGCCAATCTTCGTCGAACTTCTGAGAGATATTTCTGTGCTCCATCTAAGCTAAGTGTGCTTATTTAATTCTCTTTCCGTAGCTTTATTTAATTGATTTTGTTTCTGCTATTCCAATCTAAATTGATAAGAGGAATCGCTATTCCCTTTCTTTGGAATCAAAATCAATTAAGGCAAGCCCTACTTGGTTAAATTTAAAATCTATTAGAATTAGAACCATTGTAATTGAGTACTGGACATTGAACTTGGACATTCATCATCTACTCTGATTTGGTTCTACCGGGCTGCTACATCAAAGGAGATATTCAGGTATTTTACATTTAATTGTAAATTCCTTTCTGTTTTGGTTTCTTTCAAGATTTGCCAGAAAAATCTTGTTGTTTTGGTTATCTGAGGAGAGCCAGGAAAACTCAGAAGAGGGGTTTTTTTTTATTGTGTAAGCCCACAGACAAAGACACAATTGTAAAGGTTTTTGGTGAACCTGGAAAACCTATTTTGTTAGTGAACGCTAATATCCCCTGTCTGAGGATATTAGGAGTGGAGTAGCATTTTGTGTGGCTGTTGTTTAATAATTGGTGAACACACAGGCGAACCACTATAATCCCTAGTGTTATGGTTGAATGATTTACATTTCTAATCTTTAATTATTCTTTTGTGGGATGTATGAATGTGGTGAATGTTGTAATCATTTAATTCAAGCTTTGTGAGAATTTTGTAATAGATTAGAATTTATTTTCTGCTATTTCTTTATCAGATTGAATTTAAGTTGTTCCAGCAAGGTTGCCCTGCCATTTTTATGGTGTATGGCCTGTCCCTAGAACAATACATTTGTAATTACAATTTATTTCAATTCAGTTTGTATTTATTTCTTTATTCCTCTTTGGTTTGAGATTTGATACAAAGATCTTTCTAGAAATAAGGTTGTCCTACCATAAACTCTGGTTTTTGGTGAAAGGTTGTCCTTAGAACAACATTTGTATCAACCTCTCAAGATCTAAATTTTGAGGTTGTTTCACTTTGCTGCATTGTGATTTACTTTAACTATCATTTTCTTTTAATTCCGCTGTTATAAGTTTTTATTTGGCATTGTCCTATTCACCCCCCCCCTCTAGGACATATAGCTAGGCCTTTTCAAGTGGTATCAGAGCCTAATAGCTCGTTCTTATTGCTATTTATTTGGATTTATTTCCTGAGCTAACGATCTAAGCTATTTAAAAAGATGTCAAATTTTGATAGCCTTTCAGTCACGAGACCTCCACCATTTGATGGCTCCAACTATGCCTATTGGAAAGCCAGAATGAGGATCTTCCTCAAGTCAATGGATGAAAATGTGTGGCAAGCCACAGTGACTGAATGGAAACCTCCTATCATGGAAGTTACTGGGGTTGATGGTTCAAAATCTATGAAAGTCACACCATATTACCAATGGACCACTCTTCAGAAAAGTGAGAGTAATGCTAATGCTAAAGCACTAAATGCAATTACTTGCGCACTATCACCGGATGAGTTCAAAAGAATCATTTCCTGTGATACTACAAAGCAAGCTTGAGATATATTAGAAATGACACACGAGGGTACTACAATTGTCAAAAAATCTAAAGTCCAACTCCTCACAACCAGATTTGAAGAAATTCATATGGAGGAAAATGAAATGTTTATGGACTTTTATACTAGATTGAATGACATTGTAAACTCAATGTGGGGTCTTGGCGATAAAATCCCAGAAAGTAAAGTGTGTGCAAAAATATTACGCTCACTTCCTGAACGGTTCAATTCTAAAGTAACCGCAATCCAAGAACTTCGTGATACGGATGATATGAAGGTGAAGAACTAGTTGGTTCTCTACAAACCTACGAGTTAAACTTTAAAGCTCCTAAAGGTAAATCTATTGCACTTAAATCTTCTAAATATAATACAGAAGAAAATTCTGATTCAGAAGATGATATGGCTCTTTAGCTAAAAATTTTACAAGATTTTCAAAAGTAAGAAGAAAAGGGTTGATTTTCAAAAATCAAATGATAAAAAAAAGTTTAGATCTAAATTTCGAAAATCTTTGAAAGATAGTCAATGTTACAACTGTCAAGAATATGGGCATTTAGCAAATAGATGTCCTAAAAAGGAAACCCAAGAAGAAGGGTATGTTGGCTACATGGGATGAATCATCTGATTCTGAAGCTTCTTCTGAATCAGAAGATTCTGAAACTGAGTTGAGCAATGAGGTTAAAGCTCTTATGACTCTAGCCAAATTTACATTTTCAGATAATGACTCAACAAGTGAAGAAAATCTGAGTAGTGAATGTGAAAATGAAGATGATCTTCAAGATGCTTACAATGCCCTATATAAGGAAAGTTGTAAAATTGCTGTCAAACTTAAACTTCAAAAAGAAAAGTTTTCTAAACTCAAAGAATGTTTTGATTCGCTTATCTTAGAAAAATCACAAATTTCAGATTGTTTTGAAAAATCAAAATGCGATTTGGAATTCAAGAACTCCCTAATTATTGATTTGAAATCTGAAATTGAGAAATTCAAAACTGAAGTATCTTCTCTTCTGAGTCTAAAGGACACATGGAAATATGCCCAAGGAGATCTAAAGTTAGAAAAACTTTTATCCGGATCAAGAAAATGTGGCGATCTATCCGGATTGGGATATGATAAAAATCTACCTCCTAAACAAAAGTATACTCCTCCCATGTTTGTTAAAGGAGAGTCCTCAAACTCAAAAGGGAAAAGTACTTATCAAGATTTTTCTAGAAATTCAAAAACTTTTCAAAAACCTAGAAGCAGTCATGTCAACTTTAATCAGAAACGAAATCCACTAGCTGAAAAAATAGTTGACTTACTCAAGGAGCTCTTAAAATCTAACTCTATAGATCATTCTTACAACTATAAACATAAGAAGACCAACTATGTTCCTAAACCTAAAACAGTTATGAAATGGGTTCCAAAAGTCACCTGCTTGGTTGCTCACATTGCTTTCAAAGCAACAAGTCATTCAAAATGGTACCTAGACAGTGGATGCTCCAGGCATATGACAGGAGACAAAGCTTTATTCACAGATCTGAAAGATATGACTGATGGTTCAGTCACATTTGGTGATGGTAGCAACTGCAAGATTATAGGCCAAGGTACGGTTCAACTTTTAATCTTCCTGTGTTTAAAAATGTTATATGTTGAAGGCTTAAAACATAACTTGCTTAGTATATCTCAAATATGTGATAATAACCATAGTGTTCGGTTTTCTAATCAAAACTGTGAAATACTAAACAATAAGGGTTCTGTAATATTAACTGGACGTAGAACATCTGAAAATTGTTATATTATTAGCGAATCCAGCTCATCTAATCAAACATGTCACATGGTCCATACAGACGAGACTGATTTATGGCACAAACGTCTTGGACATGTACATTATCAAAATTTATATAGATTGAGCAATCGAGAACTTATAAGAGGTCTACCCAAACTTCAGAAATTAGATAAAATATGTGGTGAGTGCCAGATAGGCAAACAAATAAGGAACTCACACAAAAAAGTGAATTCAAATACCACATCAAGACCACTCGAACTCCTCCACATGGATCTGATAGGACCTACCAGAACGGAACAATGTCGGGTGGGAAAAGTATATCTTAGTGATAGTTGATGACTTTACCAGATTTACATGGGTAGTGCTTCTTAAGGGATAAATCTGAAACTGGAAGAAGAAGAAGTAAGTAAAGTCTCAGAAGGATTCAAACTGAAAAAATTTCTCAATCAGTAAGATTCGTAGTGATGACATGGATCTGAATTCGAGAATAGAATTTTGAAAGTTCTGTTCCGACAAGGAATTTACATGAATTCTCTACTCCCAAAACTCCACAAAAAAATGGAATTGTTGAAAGAAAAGAATAGAGGACTCAAGAAATGGCTAATGTCATGTTGAAATAGCGAAGCTTTCATAAAAATATTTGAGCTGAAGCAGTCAACACAGCTTGCTATTTGTAACATCCGGATTTTTGCCAACTGGGATTAGATGTCCTTAGGGTATGGGTTGACTCCTAACACCTTATTATTTGTCAGAACTGAACCCCACAGTCAAAAATCGCTCCTTAACCCATTTCCTTCACAAATCCCACCCCTTTCCTACCTTGTGCTTTCAATTTTTCAAAGCACTTTCGCCCTAGACACTAACTTAAACTAGCTAAGTAGTAAAACTTGGATCACTTTATATACAAACTGCAAAGGCCTAAGTACCATCTCAACCAGAAAACAATTAGGATTAAATCCTTTAGAAATTTAACAAAGTTAACTAAGTGCAAACTCGATTAGCCATGAAATCCGTTGGGATCGCTTAAATACGATCTGCAAGACCCAAAACTTGTAAAACATGTGACTCTAGGTTACCCTAAAGTTTAGAACCGAACTCATTTCCCGTCTGCTCTCGGGAATGAAACGAAACTTCGTATTAGGTCTAGATCGCACATCGGGAGTCCGATTAACACGAAGCTAAGGAACCAGGACCGCCCCACTGGGCTTGACAATCATCTCAAAAATCAGGCAATTCCGATGTCCCACGGCCATTATTCGATCCGGAGCGAGGGAGTGTGTGAAAAACACTATTCCTTTGAAATTAAAATATCTGGAATAGTGATCTGGCACCTTTCGCTTGCGCATCAGTATTAAGCAACCAGACCGTCAGAATCAGACCAAATTACACCCTCGGATCAGGAAAAATTTCAGGAACATTTACATGTACTTGGAATTTTGGATCGTGGCCCACTGACCGTTGAACTGAAAGTGGTCCGCCACGTGCGATCTGGGAATCCGATCGAGTTGAAAACGTAATCCCTCATAGATCCATGTGTGGTGAGCTTAAGTCTGACGTTTGGCTCAAGGAGGGCCACCAGAACCTCTCTTTGAGCTGGAAAAGTGACGAAATACCTATATTAGCAGTAACCTTTGAACAGGAGTCTATTTCGGTGAGTTTTGAGGCTATATAAGGACCTTAAACCCTCTCCCATTCCAGCCATACGAATTTGGATTTGAGAGAGGGAAAGAGAGAGAAAGTGAGGGAGAAGTGAGGAGAATCTCCCTGCCGTCGTTCCCTGCCACCACACGGGCTGCACCATCCCTTTCTCATCGCTTTTCGGCGATTCCAGCCCCGTTTCTAGGTAAGAAACCCTAACCCTAATCTGTTTTGGAGTTTAGACTGTTGTAGGTTGTGAAATAGCTAACCTATTTCGTTCTCTAGGTTGCCAAACTGCCGAATACGGAAGCTTAGCAAACCTATCAACTCCGTTACGATTCTACGACCAAAGGTGCGGACTTTAGGTGTATAGGTTACGTTTTTCAACGCTTTCAATGTCAGATAATGATAGATTCATGATCTGCATGCAATTGCACATGTACAAAGTGCTTTCCGTTTCCTGTTTCGATTAACATTGTAGAATATGGAATTTCACATACTCTAGATATACGTAGAAATACCGTATACGTATTTTTTTTGGAGAAGTGTTGACATGTTTATTTAATGTATGATTATACTATATATGGATAAAATACTAGTTTGGCGAAAGGAATCGCCGTAATACATGTTCACTTGTAAATGCTACTACGTATGTTGAAATTGTGTATTCTAGAAATACTGTATACGTATAAATTTTGGAGATGTATGTATCATGATTATTTGCTGTAGTAATATATTATACATGGATAAAATACTAGCTTGGCTAAAGGATAACCCTAATACATGTTTACTAACATACACCATGTATGTTGTAATAGTGTATTCTAAGTGTTTGTGGAAATGGCTGAATGAGTATGGAATTCTCATTCGTGCTCGCCATGACTAATTGTCATGGATTCATGATTGTATATTGGCGATACCCCTTTGACGAAAGGATTTGCCCTAAGTCACGCCACGGCCAAAATACACTATATATGCTAAAATGTGTGGCCCAAGTGTTTGTGGAAATGACTGAATGATATGGAACTTGGATTCCTGCTTGCCATGACTATCCGTCGTGGGTGTACGCGGTGTTATGATTGGGGCAACTCCCTAGTGAAAGGATTTGGCCTAATGCCTATGTGATCGACATATGTCATGTATGTTGATGTATGTTTGTTTAAGTGTTTCTTGAAATGTCTGAATGTGTAGTAGTTAGCAAATTGTAAGTATAAGGGTGTTGAGATATGATTCTCAACCTCTATTAACTATGTGTATGATCTCCTTGATAGTTGTGTGATTAGGATTTGAACATGTACAAACTCATGCTTGTGTTGTGATTCATAACATGCTCAACTGTTTTATGATTTTAACTATGTAATGCATATGTTTAAATTTATATATGTTGTATGATCCGTCATGGGTGATGGGGGAGCGGAGCAACGAGTGCGTGCAACAGCCCTGGCAGCCCTAAACGGATAATACCAGACTGATGTGATTGGAAGATTGAATCCTGATCTATTACTGCTTTATATCTCTGTAATTGATTGTGTTTGGGGCTATGATTATAGTCCAGGCAATCGGTAACGGGATTGAACTCGTGGCTGAGATTCATTTGCCACGTGGGATGTGTTCGACGAACTCGAGTCGTGCGTTGCCTGTCGGCAGTGGCTAGGCCACACGAAGTTGTTTATGCACTTCATGTCGTGCAGCTCAACGGGCGATCGTGCTAGTCGAGCTCATCAAGTAACCCGATCTGCCTTATGCATGTTCACCCTGTTTGGTCGCTACTGCTTGAACCTAGGGTACAAACTTACCAGTGGCGATCCCCGTTTAACCATGGTACCTAGATCCGCTAAGTCGCATGAGCCGGGCATGGTGGTATGGGACACGTCGTGGTCGAGCTGTCGGCCTACGCTGGGGCCATGTGCCTCCCCGTAGTGACCATTGCGCAATCAACTCGTGAGCCGAATATGGTGGTATGGGACACTGTATTCGAGCTGTCGATACTTCGGCGAGAGCCGAGTACGGGTGAGATCTGTGCTCGTGCTGACGGGCGACGAGTCCTCCGTGGTATCATCGAGTACACTCCAAGGGTCTGTGATTGGCCACGAGTTTCACAGCAACTAGAGTGTGAGTTGAGCTGAGTACGGTGAGACCTGTACTTGAGCTGACGGCTAGTGATTGAGCCGAGTACGGTGAGACCTGTACTCGAGCTGACGGCCAGCAATTGAGCCGCATACGGTGAGATCTGTATACGCGCTGACGGTGGTGATGAGCCCTTTGCGATGCCTTCACTACGCTTCTCAAACCATAACATCGTATGAGAATAACTAGGATTGACGACCCTAGAATGGATCATGTTTGGGAATGATACAAGGGAGGTACCTTAGTTTCCCAATACTGTGTTTGAAATGGACTAATAAAAACTTGGTAATCATGAGCATCATCGCACCGCATGTGCTTTGTAGATGTGGCGCACTGAGGGAGTAAGCATTCGCGAACGTAAGATGATGTCGCTTGAGGGTGGTTTGGCAAGGGCATACAGCATCATGTCATTTCATTCTTGCATTTAATAAGAGTAGTTAGAATTGTTTGATTTGTACTGCTTTATCATTACTGCTTGATTGAATTGATAACATGTTAACCTATGCTTTACTGTTCCACTGAGTTGATCACTCACTCCCACGTTACGGACGGTGTTGTACACACCAACCAGATTTGTTGAGTTTCAGGTGGTGGCGATGCTTGTGAAGCAGAGCCGGACTACTTCTATGATGATAGGAGGAATTCTCCTATCTGTATCTCTCTGGCAGGTCAATGAAGACCTGATATTGTATTGACGGGGCTATGGTACATGGGATAGGAGGCATTACACTTCCTCACATTTGGTAAATTTTAGAACTGCACTTGTATTTATTTAACCTGGTAATGTTATCACACTCTGGAGACTCATCATAAGTTATATTTTATCTATCTATCACAGTCTTCCGCTTGCAAAATTAACTGTCTCTGGAGTATGATATGCTGTTGGCTTAATCTCACTCATGTTCAATGCACGAATACAGTCAACATTCAATCATCATTCATTTTGTTGCATAAGTGATGTTCTGGAACTCGGGAGTTGAGTTTATGCTCGACCCCCGATTTTCAGGGCGTTACAGCTATATTATTAACCGAGTCTTACACTGCAAAGATAATAATAAACGACTTACGACATTGTGGTCAAATACAAACTACTGTTATTAAAATACTTTG
The DNA here is from genome assembly GCA_021015155.1 of Magnolia officinalis. Taxonomy (NCBI): domain Eukaryota; kingdom Viridiplantae; phylum Streptophyta; class Magnoliopsida; order Magnoliales; family Magnoliaceae; genus Magnolia; species Magnolia officinalis. The sequence continues at coordinate 41,266,589 of JAJHSJ010000011.1, forward strand.
AGTTGTTAGCAAAGCTATATTTTACGTGATCGTGAAAATTGGGAAAATTTGATACAAAGAGTGATGAAGGGATTTTCCTAGGAATTCCTTAAACAGTCGTGCTTATGGGTTTTGAACAAAAGGACTGGTGTGATTCAAGAATCATCAATGTTGTCATTGATGATCACTTAAATAAGCCTATTTAATTCAGATAATGATGAAGTTTTATCATTGATAAAAACCGATACTTCATCAAATCAGACTGAATCTGAATGAGGACTGTTAAAGATCATCCAACCACTCAAATTCTTGGAAAACCCTCTCACTGGTGTTCGCCCCAGTAGACAACTTGAGGATTTATGTAATTATGTATGTTTACAGCCAAATAAACATCCAATGAAAAGAAGCTCCTGCTGATGAGAACTGGATTGTTGGATGCAAGAAGAACTTAACCAATTCCTAAGAAATGATGTTTGGTATCTCGTACAGGACTTAAAGAAAACAATCATTGGAACAAATGATTTTCAAAAATAAGTCTGACGAATGTGGAAATATAATTAGAAACAAGGCTAGACTAGTGGTACAAGGTTATACTCAAATGAAGGGATTACTTTTGCACCAGTAGCACGCTTGAATCTATCAGACTATTATATCCATTGCATGTTTTAGAAAGATAAAGATCTATCAGATGGATGTAAAAGTGTTTTCTAAATGGCGACTTACATGAAGAAGTTTATGTTGAACAGCCAATGGGTTTTGAAGATCCCAAAAATACTGATTACGTGTATCAGCTTAAAAAGGCACTTTATGGATTAAAACAAGCACTAGGGCATGGTATGAGAACTAACAAAAATTTCTTTTAAGCCATAATTTTCTAATGGGATCTGTTGATAAAACTCTATTTGTTAAAAACATAATGATCATATCTTAATGGTACAGATTTAGTTGATGATATCATTTATGGATCAACTTGTACTAACTTGACTACTGAGTTTGCAGACCTGATGAAATCACAGTTGAAATGAGCATGGTTGGGGAATTGAATTATTTCCTTGGTTTTGCAAGTTAAGCAGCAACCTGAAGGAATATCCATTTTCAATCTAAGTATGCCTTGAATCTAATCAAGAGATTGGATTTGAGAATGGCAAGAATTCGATACTCCTATGAGTACTACCTGAAACTCTCAAAAGACTATAATGGTAAAAATGTTGATTCAAAACTTTATTGGAGTATGATTGGTAGTTTGTTATATTTAATTGCTAGTAGACCTGATATTTCTCTAAGTGTTAGTATTTGCGCAAGATATCAATCTGATCCTAAAGAATCACACTTGATTGTTGTAAGAGAATTATTAGATATGTCGCAAGTACTGTAATCTCGGTCTCTGGTATCTCATGAGACTAGTGTCCCATTGGCTGGGTACTTGGATGCTGACTGGGCTGGTAATCTAGATGATAGAAAATCAACCAGAGTGGTTGTTTTTACATTGGAAATTGTCTAGTTTCCTGGTGTAAGAAGAAACAAAATTCTATATCACTTTCAACAGTGAAGCTGAGTATATCGCAGCTGGTAATGCATGTACACAGCTTGTTTGGATGCAACGAATGCTGAGTGATTATGGAATTAAACAGGATTCTATGTATTGCATTGTGATAATTCCAGTGCAATAATATTTCAAAAAATCCTATTCAGCATTCTCGTACTAAGCACATTGACATTAGATTTCATTATATTAGGGAATTGGTAGAAGAAAAGTTATCTCTGGAATATATTCCTACTGAGATTAGAGGGTTAATATTTTCACAAAACCTCTTGATAAAATTAGGTTTAATAAGATGAAATTTGATCTTGGCATGTGTATTTCAAAATGATTATTTATGCCTACATGTATCATAGTGTATATATTTGCTAGGTTTAAATTCATTTTCTTTAAAAAATTGTAAAAAATATGCATTTTTTTATTCCTTCGACCTGTCGTGAGTGTACTCGAACAGTCGTCCTACGACCGGTCGTATACCTACGACCAGTCTAGATCTCGGAAATCACTTAAATTTGGGGATTTTTGCTTTGTTCCTCATTTCCTTTTTTCTCTCAAAGGAGCCGAGCTTCGACTTGCCAAACCCACCATCTTTGTTCTTCAAG
>JAJHSJ010000011.1:41268809-41369617 GCA_021015155.1 Magnolia officinalis
CCACGATGCTTGTGCTATATGCAGACCGTCCAGCGTCTCTGGACGCTGGACGTGGTGTGGCAAAAGAGAAGTGTGATCTGACGCTAGTGTACTAGCCAGCTTTAAAATAATAATAATAATAATAATAATACATATATTTTTGAGCCACTCATGTAGGCCCCACCTGGATGTATGTATAAAATCCAAGCCGTCCATCCTTTTCTTCAGATCATTTTAGGCAATGAGCCAAAATTTGAGGCCAATCTGATCATTGGGCGGACCATAATATAGCAAATAATGTTTCTACCATTGAAATACTGCCGGATGTTTCGGTACGCCCAAACCTGTCTAATATTGGACTCGTTGGGATTGTATCGAGCCATAGGGACCAATGACTGGGTTGGATTCGTCCGAGGTGGGCCCCACCTACCAAAAACCACCGGATCTTGGTTTTCAAAAAAAAAAAAATAAAAGTAAAAGTAAAATAACAGCAGCGTTGCTGCTGCTGCTGACAGAAGACGCAGGCAGCGCCTGCGGCTATGTGGGCTGGTGGACGGATGGGCTAGCCCTCACGGCCCAGTTGTGGGCCCCACCGTGATGCATTTCGAACATCAACACCGTGCATTTTAGGTGTCCCCTTTAAATTATGGGATATTCCAAAAATCAGTCGTATACAGAACTCAGGTGGGCCATACCGTCTAAAATCATGTGAAGACATGCCTAAAACATATAAAATCACTTGGTGGGGCCTACCTAAAATATGGATGCAGCTGAAACTTGGTCTGAACCCTCAGTCAAGTGGGACACAAATAATGGGTGGACTAGATTTGGGAACCACATTACGGTGGGCCCTAGACCCACCCCCAGGTCCACGTGACCTTATAAACAGGTTGAATGACAAGTAAATATTACGGTGCCCCCCCTGTGACCTTATAAATAGTTTGGGTGGCAAATGAACCTTCCAGTGGGCCCCAATTTCCCCTGGTCCGTGTGACCTCGCCAACCGGTTGGATGATAAATAAAATCACGGTGGGCCCAAGGTCCACGTGACCTTATGAATAGATTGGATTGCAAATAAATATTACAGTGGGCCCTACCCTAGTTCACGTGACCTTATGAACAGTTGGATTGCAAATAAACATTATGTTGGGCCCTAGGTTGGGTGGAAAATAAACATTATGTTGGGCCTTAGGTTGGGTGGAAAATAAACATTATGGTGGGTCCTACTTAGAACCCACTTATGTATGTATTGTGTCCACACCTTTCATCAGTGTGGACCTCCACCATGGAGTATGTGATTTATCTATGCCTTCCATCCCTATGGGACCTACCATGATGCATGAGTTCATCCCAACCGTCCAACCATTTTGGAGATTATTTTAAGGCCATTGATGAGGCCCATCTTAATGTATTTGTGGCCCGCCCACTAAGGCCCACTTTGATATATATGAGACCATGGTTTGAGGCCCATTTAACGTATTGGAGGCCCATGGGTCGAGGCCCAATGGGATATACATAAGACCCATTATAATGTGTTTCCACCGTAGTTCTTGTGATGATCTCGATGGCGGGCCGTGCCTTGGAAGCAATGATGGTTTGACGTCCACATTATAGGATGATGTTGGTTGAATGTCCACATTATCACTCGCCCTAAGGCCCATTGATAGGCCCATACTTGTAGTGAGTAGGCCGTCTAGACCCATATCCATTATGCACAAGCCCATCACCCTATGACATGTTTAGTATAGATTCATGATTCATGATCATACTCATCATATGTATGTCTGATATGACGAGTGACTAATCATAGCATATGCCTTCGGGCGGATTATTTATGGGCTCCCTGATAGACGGAGTTTCCCTACAAGAGCGCGCGACGATGGTACCAGAGGATGACTCCAACGTCGAGATGTCCCTGGGTGAAAATCCTTAAACCCAATGGTACCAGAGGATGACTCCAACGTCGAGACCGAGTGGATACACGAGCGTACAAGGGCCGTATACCAGTAGGCCGCGTTGTCCACTGTGTCGTGGTCGGTTGAAAAGGGGTATGACCTCACCCGCCTGAGTGAGGGGGCAATTTCTAGGTTGAGTTTGACCAGCTTGAGGAATAGGTCCGCTATCGACGAGCCGGGCCCGCTATTGGTAGGCGGACAGCGAGGTCTCTTTCACTCTTCCAGTTATACGTTCGGATAGGGATGACAAGCTGGCATAGAATGTACTAGACCCTGGTGATTTTTCAGACTGAGAACCGTACTGATTTGATGCTCTAGTGAGGAGCTACATTGATATGTGAATGTGGATTGGCATGCTTGACTTGCATTATGCATCGCATGGCCTTGATATGGCCAATAGCATTTATATTCTGCACCGCATAGCCTTGGTACGACTGATTGCATTCATATACCCATCAGCACGTTTCCGCATTACTCTGACCTTACATTCCGATCACGATCGTATTGCACACATACTTACACCACCCTCTAAGTTTTCTATAAGCTTATGCACGATTGATGCGTACAGGTGACGCCAGGATGCAGCCGTAGTCTCGCCACAGTTGGAGTGTGCAGCTGAGCTTCTGGAGTTTTGTTACCTTCATTATATTGTATTTCCCTTTCATACGCCTCGTACTCAAAAGTTTTTTATCATAGTGGATTTTGTGATGGTGTTCTTATGGTTATTGTTCGTGGGTTATGCTTATGGTTATGATCATTACGAATCAAATTGAATATTAGAAATCCTCCTTGTAGTATCCCAGGATCGGAACCTAGTATATGGGCGCCGGGAACCGAGAATGGGGTACTACGGAGGCTGTCGGCACCGGATTCAGCTATCGAGAATTTTGTGAGCCCGGTTTCCGAGTTCGGGGCGTGACAAGGTGGGCCATGGAAATGGGAAAAAAGAGAGGGAGAGAGAGATCGTGATGGAGGGGAGGGACCCCGCCACTATGGGCCCTCCCTAAATAATACATACATCAAGATGGGTCCCACCATATGTGGGCCCTCAAATGATCAAAATCAACAAATAAGATCACCCACCTTTGATCTCCTCTTCCTTCTTCCGCCAACACGATCTAGATCCCCAAAGGACGACTTTAACGGTTGAGATTGTTTTTGGAGGGTGGGGATGAGAGATAGGAAATGGGCCACACAAAGCCTCTCATAGAGCTAGGAAATGCCTTGGATGTTGGCTTCTCTTAGGAGTTGCTTGAGTCAAGAGAGAATGAGAGAGAGAGAGAGAGAGAGAGAGAGAGAGAGAGATGATGGGAGAGGAGTGATGGGAGAGAGGGATGGTGGAGTGATATGAGTGGTAAGGTGCTTGTTGACTTTAGGGTACTTGTGTAAGAGAGAGGTAAGGGTAGGGTATGCGTTGCTTGTACTTGACTTGAGGTGATGGATTAATGTGACATTTAAAGTTATTGATGAGACATTCTCTTGGGATTAGCAACGCACAGCGTTTTCCTCAAACTGAACGCAGGCCCACATCTCCTGGCTTGGGTATCAGATCGATGCGCAAGTCGCTACATTGGAACCGCGGTGACGGTGCGGTCGCTAGGGTATAAGTTTTGGGTCGAGCTGACTTCGGTTTGCAGGACTCGGCTTACGATCGCGCACAAGAGTTGGATATAGGTCGAGGATTGCCGGAATTCGACAGGGAGGACCGCGGAACCCTATGGAACGATACGATCTAGGATACGGGTCTTACAATGATGACCGACCTTCTCAATAGAGCATAGAAGTGCTCTAATGCTGAAGAATTCTTCAACCTGTGGAAAGCTACTTGGAACAAAGGAAGCTTAGCCAGAGATAGACGACCTAAAAAAGAATCCACCTCAACCAACTGTTCACAACCTTAAGTGTAGGGTCGCGATGTAGTAATAACTCATTAAGACCAAGGTCGAATCCACGGGGACTAAACTTGTACTTATATTGAAAATAACTAGAATTAGAACTAGAAAAAGATCTAAATTGAATCTAAATAATTAAGAGTAATGGTGAATAATGTTGATTAAAACTTATGAATTTAAAGGTGAGAACTAGGGTGCCAAGGATCCACTTGTAGCTATCAAGATGCTACCTTACTTGATTCAAGGAACACAATTGGAATTGGAGTCCTATCCTATCCAAGCGGAAGATAAAATAATTTAAATCAAATATGAACTTTTCATTGACCTAATTCTCAATGGAGGAGAATTGTGATGATTGGAAGGGATTCCATCACCCTACCATGCTTAGGAGACGATGGTGAACAACAAGATTTACCAATCTTACAATCTCAAAATAGGAAAATAAGATATCTAAAACTATCATAGCATCTATTATAATTTGAGTCACAATAAATCATAGAAAACTGAAAATATTCATTTAATATCAAACTAGAAATCAATGAAGTTCAATAAGAACAAGAATCAAAGCAAAATTAATATCCAAACATGCTACGAGCTTCACTTTTTAGCTCTAGCTAAGAGGTTTAACCAACTATAAACATGATCGAAACTAAATCTCTTAAACAAAGCATGAAAAATAAACTAAGGAAGAAGAAAAACTCTTTGGCGGCTACTTCATCCTTGTGTATGCCCCTTGAGACATTTCTAAACCCTAGAAGATGCTTTGGAGCATCCTAGGGAGTCCTATTTATAGTTGTGGAACTCTAACTTTCGTACCGAGTTGAAAAAATCTAGAAACCACTTCAAATTTATGTACTCTGCGTAGTTTTCCAAAATTGACTCAGGGATTAAACCACCTCAAATTTACGCACTCAGCGTAATTTTTCAAAATAGATTCGGAGTTTCAGAATAAGCCTTTTCGGGACAATTTTAGGAATATGTTTGTTTTTAGGACAATTTCAGGATTCCTTTTCTTCACTTCAAATCTTTGATTCTCTTCATTCCTCACTTGATTTTCTTGGATCTTTGGCATGTGAATTCTTCATTAAATGAATTTCATATCTCCAAATCTTCATTTAGTAATCTTTTGAGCATAAATCTTCCTTTTGGCATCAATTTCACCTCAAGCTCTCGAAATCACCTCGTACATGAAAACATGCATAATTAAATTGATTAAGCACTATCATGCTTATACAACGAAGGTATAAATAGGAAAAATATGTAATATTTCACACTCAACACACCCCCCAACCAGCATTTTGCTAGTCTCGAGCAAAACATGCGTTAAGTGATCTTCAATCTTCAATGTTCAAATCACTTTCAGAAAATAATCTTTTGTGCAATCAAGTATGAATGAGTACAATCTAAATAAACGAGAGTGTAATTTTGAAAAACTAGAGCCGAATCACACAAGCAATCAATGAAAAAGTTTCTTTATCAATCATTTAAGAGCATATATATCAAAATTTTCCAATGTGCTTAGTGAATTCTATTCACTTTCCATAACATAGTACTATTTCATAATGTTAGCCATGCTCATCACCAAGTGTTTTAAAAAATCAAGTACTGATTCCGAAGTTATCACATTTTTCTTCTTTTTTCAGTTTTTGATTTTATATCGACAGTCCCTTTTATTTATTCATTCTTTTCAGACTTTTCATTCATTTCCATTCTTTTCATCATACATGACTTTTTTGTCGATCTCCCTATTTTTTAACTGGTTCTTTTCATCTTTTTAAGGTGGATAAAATTCTCCAGACTTAATTCTCAATATCTATCAATGATACACATACTAACAATGAGAAATTCTAGTACAATTCATAGAAAGCAATTTGAATGTGGCTTGTGACTTAGATTAACATGATATTCAAACTTCCTCTTAATCAATTAAATGCAAGAATTTAGATGATAGTCTACCTAGTTGATCAAACTCCAACAATTCAAAGTTCAATCTTCATCTTATCATCATACTCAAAGCATTCTTAATTCCACAAATTATCATTTCCCAAACGTGTTTTTAACTTGAAAATTTGAAATTTTTGCTCAAAATTAAGAAAACACTGATTAGTTTACCTAATCCACACCCCCCGACCTAAAACCTACATTATCCTCAATGTAAAAGATATGAGCATGCAATGCACCTGAGACAACGAAAAGAAATGGAAAGAAATGAGAAGATAACACCCGAAGAAAGAGAATTAAAGCTTTTCCAAAGTTCTTAACATGTAAATGGATTAGCATAAAGACTAAACAAACTAAAATCAAACTATCCTAATCCTAAATCGTATGAAAGAAATAAACCTAACTACACCTCCATCAGACTAGGAGGTCCATCCTGATACACAAGATCAGTCAGAGGCATGGACATGTCCTCTAAATCAAACTTCTCAACAAATGACTTGAGACAATGTCCATTTACTTTGAAAACAATGTCATTCGCTGGATTCTTTATCTCGACGGCCCCATGAAGATAAACAATAGTAACAATGAAAGGGCGGTCCAATGAGATCGAATTTTCTTGGAAAAAGACGTAAGAAGGACTTTTTTACTAAATGTGAATCATTTCCGAAAGATATTTCGATCATGAAGCACCTTCATCCTGTCCTTGTAAATTTTCGAGTTCTCGTATGCATCATTCCAAATTTCTTCGAGTTCATTCAATTGAAGTTTGCGCAACGAGCCAGCGTTGTCCAAGTTAAAATTTAGATTTTTGATAGCCTAGTAAGCTCTATGTTCCAACTCTATAGGCAAGTGGCAAGTTTTCCCATAGACAAGTCTAAAGGGAGACATTCTAATGGGGGTCTTAAAAGTTATACGGTAAGCCCATAAAGCATCAGTCTAGCGGATTGACTAATCCTTACGATCAGAGTTAACCATTTTTTTCAGAATTTGCTTAATTTCCCTATTGAAAATCTCAGTTTGCCCACTTGTCTGCGGGTGGTATGGAGTGCTCACCTTATGAGAGATGCCATATTTCTTCATTAAGTTCTCAAATGGCCTATTACAAAAGCGTGAACCTCCATCACTAATGATGGCCCGAGGCGTTCTGAACCGGGAAAGGATGTTTTCTTTTAAGAATTTAATCACCTTTTTGTGATCATTACTCCGATACAGGATTGCTTTGACCCACTTAGTGACATAGTTTACTACTAATAAAATATAAATATTTCTAAAGGATTGGGGAAATGGTCCCATGAAATCGATGCCCCTGCAATTGAATGCTTAACGATAAGAATTGGGTTTAGCGGCATCATATTTCTATGGGACAATCCTCTCAATTTCTGACAATGCTCACAAGTTCTACAAAACTCATGAGTATCTTTGAACATTGTGGGCCAGTGAAAGCCACACTGTAGAATTTTGGCCGTGGTCCTTTTAGCAGAAAAGTGACCACCACAGACCGGAGGGTGACAAAAGGAGATCACACTCTGATGTTCATTGTCTGGCACATATATCCTTAGAATTTGGTCTGAGCAATATTTAAACAAATAAGGAACATCCCAAAAGAAGTTGTGTACATCGGCGAAGAATTTCTTCTTATCTTGCGCAGTCCAATATGTCGGTGTGAAACCTGTGGTAAGATAATTCGCAATGTCAGCAAACCAAGATAATTGAGAAAGTTTAAATAATTGTTCGTCAGGGAACATGTCATTTATCGGTGTCGGTTCAAGGAAATCAGGAAGATTAACCTTAGAGAGATGGTCAGCCACTACGTTCTCTACTCCCTTTTTATCTCGTATTTCTATGTCAAACTCTTAAAGTAGAAGGATCCATCATATCAAGCGGGGCTTGACATCATTCTTAGAAAGAAGGTACTTTAGCGTCGCATGATCGGTGTAAATGATGATTTTGGGTCCGATCAAGTAGGACTTAAATTTTTCCAGAACGAACACTACGGCTAAGAGTTCCTTCTCCGTAGTACAGTAGTTCACTTGGGTCGAATTTAGAATTCTACCTGCATAATGAATCACATAGGGCTTCTTCTCTTTTCTCTGGCCTAACACCGCCCCAATAGCATAGTCAAATGAATAGTACATAATCTCAAAAGATATGCTCCAGTCGGGTGGCTGCATGATAGGACTGGTAGTCGACATGCCCTTGAGTTTAGAAAAAGCTTTTTGGCATTCTTCACTCCACTCGAATGGTGTATCCTTTTGAAGTAGATTACATAAAGGATGAGAAAGATGACTAAAGTCTTTTATGAATCATCTGTAAAATCCAGCGTATCCTAAGAAGGATCACATGTCACGTATACTCTTGGGTGGAGGTAGGTTAGAGATAAGATCAATTTTTGCCTTGTCTACCTCTATTCCTTTGGACGAAATTATGTCCAAGAACAATTCAATTGGAAACCATGAAATGACACTTCTCCCAATTTAGAACCAAATTCTTCTCCTCGCATCACTTCAGCACATTTTAAAGACTTTTCAGACACTCGTTGAAGGATGGACCAAAAACAGAGAAGTCGTCCATGAAGACCTCTAAATATTGCCCTACCATGTCAGAAAAAATACTTAACATGCATTGCTGAAAAGTGGCGAGGGCATTACACAGTCTGAATGACATCCTTTGGTAAGCAAAGGTGTCAAATGGACATGTGAACATTGTCTTTTGTTAATCTTCAAGGGCTATCTCTATCTGGTTGTAGCTCGAATATCCGTTAAGGAAGTAATAGTAAGAGTGACCTGCTAGCCTTTTCCAAAATTTGATCAATGAAGGCCAAAGGAAAGTGGTCCTTCCTTGTGACGGTATTCAACTTCCTATAGTCAATGCACATTCTTCAACCAGTAGTAACTCTAGTTGGCACGAGTTCATTATTGGCATTGGCTACAATGGTGATTCCGGACTTCTTAGGAACCACCTGAGTTGGACTCACTCATTGACTGTCGGATATAAGGCATATGATACCCACATCCAACAACTTAAGTATCTCAGCCTTAACCACTTCTTTCATATTTAGATTGAGTCAACGTTGTGGTTGCTAGGAGATTTTCACATTATCCGCAAGATGAATACAGCGAGTACAAATCAACGGATTAATTCCCTTAAGGTCCTCAATCGACCATCCAATGGCTCTTTTATGCTCAATAAGAGTATAAATAAGTATACTCTCTTGTTCCTTCCCAAGGTGGGAAGAGATCACCACCGAGTATGTCTCATCTTGACCTAAGTAGACATATTTAAAATCAGCGGGAAAAGGTTTTAGGTTAAGCTTCGGTGCTTCGAGGTTAGATGGTAGAGGCACTACATCAGTTTGGGGCAATTTCTCAAATTGTGGCCTCTACCGGTTAACTTCAAGTACTGGCGTAGCATCAAGCAAGACATTCATCTCCCTAATCATGTTATAATCTAAATCAGGGGAGTGGGTCAGGCACATCTCTAGAGTGTCAGAGTATAGAGTCAGGAGTGTTCTATCTTCCACGAAGGAATCGATCATGTTAATGTCGTGGGTATTGTCATCATCCTCTGACTATTTGTTCATGTTAAAAAAGATGTTAAGATCCAATGTCATATTTTTGAAAGATAAATTCATAATTTCATTCCTACAATTAATTATGACATTTGATGTAGCAAGGAATGAGCGACCAAGAATAACGAGTATTTGAGTGCTCACATCTATGATGGGTTAAGTATCCAGGACAATAAAATCTACTAGATAGTAGAATTTATCAACTTGGCCAATACATCCTCAATCATCCCTCTCGGTACATGAACTGAGCGAGACAAGTTGTAATGTGGTCCAAGTGGGTTTTAATTCACATAGACCCAATTATTTGTAAACCGAGTAAGGGATTAGATTTACGCTCGCCCCCAAGTCAAAAAGTGTGTACTCAATTCAGTAGTTCCTAATTACATAAGTGATGGTTGGGCCACCAGGATCTTTGTATTTTTGTGGCACATCTTACTTGAGGATGACACTCACTTTTTCTGTCAAAAAGATTTTCTTTTATTTGTTTTGCCATCTTTTGGTCACACATAAATCTTTCAAAAATTTGACATATGAAGGGATTTGTTTAGCGGCATTCAGTAGAGAGATGTTGACCTTCACTTGCTTAAGCACCTCTAGAATATCCTGAGAGTTAGAAAGAGGTTTTGGTGTAATCAAACGTTGAGGGAATGGCGCAATCGGCTTACTTTGAGGTTCTGGTTTAACCCATGTGGAACATTGCTAGGTCTATCATTCTCATCTATTTCCGGGTCCTTAGGCTTTTCAGTCCTTACCGAAATAGATTTGTCCATTGTCTTCCCACTCATAAGAGTGATGATAGACTTAACTTGATCCATCTAATTTGAAGAGCTTAAGTCACTTATTCATATTGCGGTTTTGGATTGGGGAGGGGTCGGGCTGGAAGCATCCCTTTCTCCCCGTTCGTTAAGTGTGACTCAATCTTTTGAATTGATAATGCAAACATTCCCATTGTTGTTATGAGATCCTGGAATGCTTGCATCATATTTTGGTTGAATAACTCTTGGTTTTGCATGAACTTTTGAACCGTATCCGCTTGAGGTTTCCTTTGATTCTGAAATTGGTTAAAGATCCCTTGAGGAGTAGCAGTGTGTTCCTTCTTTCAATTGAAATTTGGATGGTTCCTCCAACTTGAGTTATATATATTTGAGGTGGGTTCACTAAAAGGTCTTTGGTAGTTGTTTACGGCATTTGATTGCTCATTTAATATCTCTTGAAAAATAGGAATTGTTGGGCAATTCTCAGTTGTATGTATGTTACAAGCACAAATACCACAAACAACTTCTGCAGTCTTTTGGGTTTTACCTTCTTAAGTTTCATGGCCTTGACTTTTCTTGTGAGTTTGGCCACTCTTACATTTATATCATCTTCCTCTTTTAGAACATAAATTTCTCCTCTTTCCTTTGATTGAGTAGGCTTAGAAGTGGTAATTCTTGAAGACGTATCTCATGATTGCGCGTTTTCAGCAAGTTTATCAAAATAATTTCACGCATCATTGGCTTCCTTATTCATGAATTCCCCATTACACATCATCTCCATAAATTGGCGCATGGGTGAGGTCAATCTTTCATAGAAAAAGCTTGTTATACGCCATGTTTCATAACTATGTTGTGGATATAAATTTATGAGATCCTTAAATTGCTCCCAACATTGGAAGAAAGTCTCTTCTTCTTTTTGTGCAAAATTCATGATTTTTTTCCTTAAGGTATTTGTTTTATGATAGGGAAAACTTTTTAAGGATCTCCCTTGTCATCTCAGCCCATATGCCAATGGACCTTGGTCTTAAGGAATATAACCAATACTTAGCCTTTTCTTTCAAAGAGAAAAGAAACAATTTCAGCCTAACCATGTCCTCGGACACATTTGGGAAGTGTAATGTAGATATTATTTCATCAAAGTCTTTCATATGCATGTATGGACTTTCGGATTCTAGTCCATGAAACGTAAGGAGTAGTTGAATTACCCCTGGTTTAATATCCACAGTTCCTGCATTCAATGGAAATATCATGCAGGAAGGTATGCTCACCCCCACCGGTTGTAAATAATCTCGTAGAGTACGAGGCAGGGGTGCATTCTGCACCTCGTTTTTATCTTGAACTTCCACAACGGGTGGTTGAGGTTGATTTGCAGCTATTACTTCTACTGACTCAGAAGATCTCAAGTGGTGTCTAATCCGGTGATGGATAGGCAACCCTTCGATTAATCCTCATTTACTCAAGAGACGGAAGGTGTTGTCATAAATCCACTTGGGCATGAAACACTCTCAGCTCTTAAGTAACTAAACAATTAAACCTAAAAAGAAAACTAGAAACACTAAAACAAATAAGAGATCTAAAAAAGATAAGAGAGAGAGTTCGAACAAAATTACCAAATAAGAGTTGCTATGTTAGGATCTTACAAAACAGAAATTACTGTTAATTTCTAAAAATAATTTCAGAAAAAATCCTAACCTAAAAACATAGCAAAAAAATAAACCCTAATCTTAACTTAATTCTAATACCAATTAATTTCAGAAAAATGTATCTGTAGTCCCCAGCAACGGCGCCAAAAACTTATTCACAACCCCAAGTGTAGGGTAACGATGTAGTAATAACTTGATAAGACTAAGGTCAAATCCACATGGACTAAACTTGTACGTATTCTAAAAATAACTAAAATTAGAACTAGAAAAATATCTAAATTGAAATTTGAATAATTGAGAATAATAGTGAATAATGTTTATTAAAACTTATGAATTTAAAGATTGGAACTAGGGTGCCAAGGATCCACTTGTAGCTATTAAGATGCTACCTTACTTGATCCAAGGGACATAATTGGAATTTGAGTCATATCCTATCCAATTGGATGATAAAGCAATTTAAATCAAATCTGAACTTTTCATTGACCTAATTCTCAATGGAGGAGAATGTGATGATTGAAAGGGATTCCATCACCCTACCATGCTCAAGAGACGATGGTGAACAACAGGATTTACCAATCTCACAATCTCAAAACAGGAAAAGAAGATATTCAAAGCTCTATTACAACATCTATTGTAATTTGAGTTATAATAAATCATAGAAAACTGAAAATATTCCTTTAATATCAAACTAGAAATCAATGAAGTTCAATAAGAATAAGAATCAAGGCAAAATTAACATCCAAACACGCTACAAGCTTCACCTCTTAGCCCTAGTTAAGAGGTTTAACCAACCATAGACATGATTGAAACCAAATCTCTTAAACAAAGCATGAAAAATAAACTGAGGAAGAAAAACTCTTTGGTGGCTTCTCCACCCTTGTGTATGCTCCTTGAGACATTTTTAAACACTAGAAGATGCTTTGGAGCATTTTAAAGAGTCCTATTTATAGTTGCGAAAATTCAACTTTTGCACTAAGTTGAAAAATTTTAGAAACAGCCTCAAATTTACGTACTCTGCGTAGTTTTTCAAAATAGACTCAGAGTTTAAACCGTCTCAAATTTACGCACGCTACACAGTTTCCCAAATTATACTCAGAGTTTCAGAATATGCTTTTTTAGGATAATTTCAGGAATATGTTTGTTTTCAGGACAATTTCAAGATTCATTTTCTTCACTTCAAATCTTTGATTCTCTTCATTCCTCACTTGGTTTTCCTGGATCTTTGGCATGTGAATTCTCCATTAATGACTTCTAAATCTCTAAATCTTCCTATACTAATCTTTTGAGCATAAATCTTTCTTTTGGCATCAATTTCACTTTAAGCTCTTCAAATCACCTCGGACATAAAAACATGCATAATTAAATCGATTAAGCATTATCATGTTTATAAAACCAAGGTATAAGTAGGGAAAATATGCAATTTTTCACACTCAACACCAACGATAACCAGAGAAAGAAAGACAATGAGCCGCTAAGAAACCAACGCCCGAACAGACGACCTGACAGCAGGTTCAGCTCATACACCCCTTTCAACACGACGCCCGAGTAGGTCCTCATGGAAGTCCGAGACAAATGGATCATCAAATGTCCGAACAAGATGAAATTTGATGCAGACAGGCACGAGAAGTGAAAATACTGTCACTTCCACCGAGACTGCAACCACTCAATTGGTGACTGTTTTGACCTGAAGGAGGAAACTGAAACCCTTATCCGTAACAGACACTTGCGCAAATATGTCAACAGAAGGGAAGAGTGAGCTGACCTGAAGAATGAGCAACCTATCAACAATGAATCAACCGAAGAAATTTGCACAATCTTTGGCAGGCCTGCCGGGGGAGGCGACTCGAACCAAGCTCGGAAAGGTCACGCCAAAAGTATCAGTCGCTCTAGCTCGGAGCATCAGGTCCTTGTCGCCAGTAGGCCTCCAAAAGAGCAGAAGGTGACACTTTGCGATCTACCCTTCACCGAAGAGGATGCCCGAGGAGTTCACTATCCCCATGACAATGCACTTATGGTTACTATGACCATAGCTAACCGCAAAGTATTTCAGATTTTGTTGGACATCGAAAGTTCGGCCAACATCCTCTTCGCCGAAGCATTTGACAAAATGGGAGTCAGACGACATTGACTCTGAGTCGTTAAAACTCCCCTACTTGGATTCGCGGGAGATAAGGTCACATCAGAGGGGTTAATCCAGCTCCCAGTCACTGCTGGAGACGGGCATAACCAAATGACGACCATGATTGACTTCCTATTGGTGGATTGGCCCTCCATCTTCGACGTTATTCTCGGGTGACCTTCACTCAATGCTCTTCTAGCCGTCGTTTCGACGTATCATCTCGCGATAAAATTCCGCACCGAGCATGGTACCGGACTGGTCAGGGGAGACCATCACTTCTCTCGATCCCCAAAAAGACTTAACTGAGAGAGGGTGCCCTATGAAAGACCTCATACTCGTCCCACTTAACGACTCTGACCTGACCTGAACAGTGCAAATTGGGTCGTCCATGACGCCACCACTATGAGACGAAGTCACAAACTTCCTCCAACGATATGTTGATGTATTCGTATGGTCTCATCAAGACATGCCCGACATCAGCCCGAAGGTCATGGTCCATAGGTTGAATGTGACCCCAACTATCGACCAATCCGACAGAAGCGAAGAGCGTTCATCCCAAACGGTACGCCATAATCAGAGACGAAGTTGAAAAACTCCTCAAGGCCGACTTCATCGAGAAAATCTACTATCTGGAGTGGATATCTAATGTCGTCTTGATTAAAAAGTCCAATGGAAAGTGGTGAGTCTATGTTGATTACACCGACCTGAACTAAGCCTGCCCCAAGGACAACTTTCCTCTCCCCAGGATCGACCAACTCGTCGACAGCACGACCGGACATGAACTCCTAAGCTTCATGGACACCTACTCAGGCTGCAATCAAATCGCTTTGCATCCTCATGACAAGCGGAAGATGACTTTGGTCACCGACAAAGGACTCTGCTGCTACAAGGTCATGTCTTTCGGTTTAAAGAATGTCGGGGCTACATACCAAACGCTCGTTAACAGAATGTTTGTTGGCCAGATCGGATGCTCCATGGCAGTTTATGTCGATGACATGCTTGTTAAAAGCATTAAGGCTGTAGACCACATTTCCAACCTCGAAGAAATGTTCATAATCCTACGAGAATACCAGATGAAATTGAACCCGAGCAAATGCCCCTTTAGCGTGAGCTCGAGAAAATTCCTCAAATTCTTGGTCATTCAGAGAGAAATCGAGGCGAACCCAGACAAAATTCAGGCT
Organism: Magnolia officinalis; assembly: GCA_021015155.1. Classification (NCBI taxonomy): domain Eukaryota; kingdom Viridiplantae; phylum Streptophyta; class Magnoliopsida; order Magnoliales; family Magnoliaceae; genus Magnolia; species Magnolia officinalis. The sequence goes on from JAJHSJ010000011.1 coordinate 41,283,843, forward strand.
CTGCTTGACACGAGCTCACCCAAGACGACAAAAGAAGTCCAATGCCTTACAAGAAAAATAGCCGTTCTGAACTATTTCGTATCTTGAGCAACCCTCAAGCTTCTACCTAGCATTTTAGAATAACTAAATATGTTTGTTTGCTATTTGGTTGATAACATGCTCAATGAAATGCTTGAATGACACGAAACTCTTAATATTAAAATTCTTCGATGTCGAATACTAAAAATTGTTAATATGATTGAATTGCGTGTTTTGGTGGATCGAGCTCCGTAAATTATTTAAATATGCGGATAACCTGCTTTAGATAGACTATTTTAGGCTTATATGGCCGACTGAAGTGAACACTGACGATCGACAGTAATTGGAGCTATATGGGATGCTTTGCACCCAATGTTGGTTTACCTAGGGTCCTTCGTAGTCGATCACATCAGTCTAATTCAAACTCGATCGTTTTTATGCTTGGTGATTGTATAACATTCAATATAATCTGGGATACCACCATCACCATTGATTTAGTTTACTAATAACCATTAGTGTGTTATGGTCCCACAAAGACTCATGAGCCGAGCATGGTGGTATGGGACACTGTGTTTGAGTTGTCAGCCTATTCTGGGGTGACGAGTCTCCCAGAGTAACTAGTGAGCATTGATAGAGGTGATAGAATATTTTTTGAACAACCCTTGTCAAATTACCTGACCAATAGTTCCATACCAGAGTACCGTTCGAACGACCAAGTGTGAATGAAATTATGTGACGAGCCATTTCCTTTGTATTGATTTAATTTTGAGTGACAAACCCATACCTCTAAATTGATTGTTCATACTCAGTGTTGGGTGACGACCCATACTGTGTTAATGCCTTAATTTAGATTAAGGGACACTAGTGAAGAGTCGCCACGTGCCGCAACAAGTCACGTGATCAGGATAATGACTTGTGATATAACGGCGGTATCCTAACTTTGCCAAACTACTCTATGAACTAAGACTAATGTTCGACAACCCCAAGTGAAGAACTGCAATGTAGTAATAACTCGGTGAGATCGAGGTCGTTCCCACGGGGACTTGCTATTTGTGTAATATGTTAGAATTAGAATTAGAAGTTAAACTAAATATTAAAATGGTTGTAAAGAGTAATTATGAAAGAAAACTATCAAAGATCTAAATACTAGATAAAGTACTAGAGCGTTAAGGATCCACTTATAGTTATCTTAATGTTATTTTACTTGGTTCAAATGATATAAATTAATTGGAATTGAAGTCCTAATCTATCCAGTCGAATAATGAAGCGGTTGAAACATCATTTATATATCAAAACAGATTTTAAACATTCATCAGATTGGTTCCGTCATAAAGCATCAATGTAATGATCGCCGAAAATTCAAAGCATCTACCATGCTCAGAGTCAATGATAGATCAATGGATTTTATAAATCACACAATTGCAAAACATGTAAGAATATAAGCCTTCCTAAGCATTCAAAGTGTCCTGAGTCGACAATGGATCAAAGTAAACTGAAAATACTTCTAAATTCAAACCAAAATTCATGAATTGTTTAACGTATAGATCAAATAACTTGAAGCAAAGTAAAATAAACATCAAAACAAACTACAAGCTTCAGCTCTTAGCTCTAGATAAGAGATTAGCCAACTATAGATATGATTAAACTAAAACTCTCAAAGAAAAACATAAAAACTAACTAGAACCGAAGGATTTAAGAGGAGGAAGAACTCCTTGAAGCACCATAACTCCTTGATCTACTCCTTCTACCCTAATTCGTGCTTAGAAACTCTTAAAACATCTCTTTATATAGGCTTTGATCAAACCGACTTCAAAACCGCCTCAAATTTACGCAGCAATCGTAGCTTCGATGACATCGAAGTGCCATCGAAGAGTCCGAGTGAAATTATGAAATTGTCCAATAACTGTCTTTCGAATTCATAGATTTTTCCAATGTCATCGAACCTCCTTCGATGGCATCGAACTGTCTTCAATGTCATCAAACATCTCGTCAATGGCATCGAAGAATGCTCTATTCTGTCCAGCAAGTAAATCGGATTTTTTTGATTTTTGCAATGGCATGGCTTTGATGTCATTAAACACTTACTTTAATGATGTCGAATGTGTAATCGATGGCATCGAACAGTCGATTTCAGTACTTTTGATTTTTTGCACTTTGCAACTTCGATTTCCTTCCTTCTTCACTTGCTTTCCTTGGATCTTGGACTCTTGAAATCTTCAATCTTGACCTCTATAAATCCAATCCTCACTTTGGTAATTCTTTGAGCATTAAATCCATGCTTTAAGCGTCCTTTTCTCCTTAGCTCTCAAAATCACCTCGTAAGAGAAAACACGTGTAATTAGATCGATTAAGTGCATCCATGTTTACAAAACCAACGCATAATAAGAGAAAAATATGTAATATTTCACACTCAACACACCCCAACCAGTATTTTGCTAGTCCCGAGCAAAACACGGGAAAAATCAATGTTTCAAGCATTCAATTTCAAACCTTTTTCAGAAAATAGTATCATGTGCAATCCTACACATGTGAGTAAAATTCAAAGATATATGGATAGGGTTTCATCAATCTAGAGTCTAATGTCAGTAGTAATCTTTTTAATTAAGTTCTTTTTCATCAATTACCTAATAGAATGCACTCAAACATCAAGTTCCTAGTGTGCGCACTAGCTTCCAACTTATATTCCATGCAAGTCAACCTTTTTTCTATATTATTAACCATAATCATTACCTTAAAAGTGGACAAATCAACACAAATTACTGATTCCAAACCTATCTCCTTTTCACTTATTATTCCAGCTTTAAATTTTCATTAATGGCTTTTGTTATGGGTAAAAATGAGATAATTAGCGAGATATGGTCGGCTCGGATATCTATGTGCATCGCATGGTCGGTCGGCGTGTGGTTAGCTATCATCAACCATAACCAAGGAGCTCCTCAACGACCAGCGTAGTATTGATCTAACAATGGGAGATCTTCCCACCCGATGGCCTAGTCCGTCAAAAGATTAAATATCTCCGCTTCTTGTGAAAGAGGCCGATCTCTGAGCCCTTTCATGGTCCCATCCATTTTCGAGCTCCCATTGAGCTCCTCTGAGGTCTTCTGAAAGTCATTCGAGTCGTAATCCCGAATGTGGGGCCGCACGGCTCAGAACTTACAAGAAAGTCCTCACACCGTACGATAAGATGAAGAGGATGGTCATCCTCAGTGCCTTTAAGACACCGTTAAAGTCCTAAATGTAGGTAGTTCGGCTCTTCTGCTCGGATATATGGCCACGACTCAAGAACCTGACAAAAGGCCGAAGATATATTAGAAGGAGAATCGACCACAGTTTACCAAGCATCCAACTCAGATAGTTGACCTCGGCTACTAGGTCGGCTAAGATAATTGACCTCGGTCTTCGACCACATGTGTTTTCAGAGCCCGACTACTTGATCTTGTCATTGCCGATGATCTCGCTAAACGGTTGAGAAACGATCGTTATCCGCGCCTACTATTTAGGAAGCATTTCTCTCGATATAATGGACTCTTGGACTATAAACAGAGGCCCCATCTACAATAAAAGGTACGCACTAGTAAACCCTCAACATTACTGGACCCAAATTGCTTTCCGAATTAGGCATCGGAGGGTCCCCCTGTTGCAGCCAGGGTATCCTTTGTCTTATTTGTGTGCAGGTACTCGAAGGTCCAACGAGGGTTAACTGGATTTCTGCTTCAACAGCTTTTACAATATTCAGTCTCCTTTTTCTTATTTTCCATTGATTTCTCATTCAAACATAGCCATTTTCAACTGTTTTCTAGCTGATTTTCTTATTCTTTTCATACTTTAAGGTAGGTAAGGATCTCTAGACTTTGTTCCTAATCACTTTTAAGTAATCATCATTCTAAAATTAAGATATCAAGTTATCTTTACAGAATATAAGTTAGGTGTGAATTGTGAATTAGACTCCTTTGATGTTTAAACTTTCTATTGAACAATTCATTTAAAGAATTTATTCAAAAGTCTACTACTTTAACTAAACTTTGAATTTTAAAAAATTATTCTATATCTTCTCCTAATACTTACAACTTACAATATATTTAGATTTACAACATAATTATCTTCAAAAAGAGTTTTGAAACTGAAAATTTTAAAAAATTTTAAACATTTGTGCTCAACAACACTAAGAAAATACTGATTAGATTTATCTAATCTCACCCATAACCTAAAATTTACATTGTCCTTAACGTAAGAAATAAGCAATAAAATCAACATGAGACAACAAGAATAAAAGAGGAATTAAAGAGAAAGATAATACCTGAGGAAGAAGAATGAAATGATATCGAAATGGTTTTGAAGTTTTCACCATCTAAAGGGATTAGTACGAAACACAACTAAAACTAAAACAAATCTAACTAACATAATCATAAGAAAGTAGTAAATGTTAGTGGACCTCCATCAGACTAAAAGGTCACTCTTGATAGACAGGATCATCAGAGGAATGAACATAACCTCTAAATCAAAATTCTCAATGAATGGTTTGAAATGATGACCGTTTACTTTGAAGATGTTACCATTCATAAGATTTTCAATCTTGACAGCTCCCGTGAGAATAGACCGTTTTCACTTTGAAGGGGCCGATCCAACGAGATCTTAATTTATTGGAAAAAAGATGCAATATTTAGCACTTATAACCTTCTCTTCTCAACCCCTCTGCAAGGTCCAGGAATGAAGGTCTTAGCTTTGGGTTCTATTAGATCTGAAATTTTCGGATATAGGCCTACATAACTATTGCCAATGTCAACTAAGCACACACGCATATGCATTCTAAGTTTGTGAAGGATGTATGCTCCGTAACTTACCCAATATCCATCCGGATCCTATTACATAAAAAATGTGAATAAATTCTAATCCTATATATCCATTCACCCTATGCATATATTTATCGGAGACCCGTGTCAACCATCATATGGTCCAAAAATTCATTGGGAACATCTAGCAGACAACAGGGAAAAGTTTCCCTGCTCATCCATATGTTCTGATTTCTCATATTTTTGTTTTGATGAATTCTTGCTCATACAAAGGACCTGAGTTCTGGAGGCTGGGACGTCTATTGCACAAGTGCGGATTAAGTGACACCCGGCCTCACCCGAGACGGTGCTACGTTTACCATGGGTTACCATAGGCCCACCTTGATGGATGTATTATGTATCCATATCATTTTAAGGCATTATCCTAAAAAATGAAGTAAATCCAATCATCAGGTGTACCATATCATAAGAAATAGTGGTGATTGAACATTAAATGAGCCACAAAAGTTTTGAATGAAGCTGATATTTATTTATTTTCCCTTCATCAAGGCTGACGTGACCTTATTAACAGACTGGATGGTAAATAAACACTACGAGGATATTGTGGTGCTCCCTAAGACGTTTTTAACGGTAGAACAGTCAATCACCACCTTTTCTTATAGTATGGTCCACCTGATAATTGGGTTTGCTATATTTTTGGTATAATGTATAAAATGATATGTAAAAACGGATGTACGTCATGGATACATAATACATCAAGGTGGGGCCCACGGTAAGGGCCGCACCGTCCACGGCGAGGCCGGGGTCTCACCTAATCCGCTCGCCTAAAGTCATTCCGTCACTTTGTATTTTGAGCCATCTGCAATGCACTGTTTTGGAAAATGAATGAAGCGTCCCAAATGGCAAAGAAACGTTGCCACGTGTACGGTCAGGGTAGATGGCGCCATCCTATTCCCGTTGTACGTGCTATACCGCGACAAAATGACCTGCTGCTGCGCGAGAGGAGGAATACGTTTCGAAATAGCTGACGTGGATGGTAGTTAAAAGCCACTGCCTCACCGTTTCTTACGCCCGCCTCTTCATTTTTAAAAACGCTTTGTGTGTGTCTCCCTCTCTCCCCTTTTCTTTTGGCTGTAAATAAATTCAAGAAGAGGTCAGCTTCTTCTTCTTCTCTTCTTTCGTCAAAACCACCAGATTCTAAAAACCCTAAAAAATGACTTCTCTTTTTCTATTTTGCTGCTGTTGTTAGTTGGACGGAATTAGGAAAGAAGATTCGGAATTTCTCCCATTTCTTCATTCCTCTCTGGTTCGTCTTCTTCCTTTCTAAATTTCGGGTTTTTTTTTTTTTTTTTTAAAATCTGTTTTCTCGTCATTGATATTTTTTAACAGGGAGACGACTCGGTAGGGCTGGAAGATGGTATAGCCATCTTTGGGATAACACATTTGGCAGCGTTATATTTCAATTGGTAACGTCCATGTACTTTCCCCCAATGTGGATTGACGATTTCTGGAAGTATGCATATATTCGATGATCCTAACCATCTGGTCATTGGCCTGTAGAAAATATTTATTTTTAATTTTTTTTGGGTAGAGCATTGTGGCTACTACCTTACAGGATGCCCACGGAATGACTCAAGCTTGGGTTTGCCGGAAACCAAAATTTTTAACAGTTATAACTTCTAATTTGGTTAGGAGGGTTTAATAAATGTGATTTTTTAACATGGCCTATAATGATGGGGCCCACTACATCGAGCCCCCTAGATTGATACAATTCCTTTCTACGTTTTCTGTAGATAGTGATAATCTTTGCTTTCATGCATCGCCCAAGATCTTTGTGACTCTGTTACAGGTTGGATATCGATGGTTTCATGCCTGTACCTTGATGTGCTATCATGAATGCACATTGAAGCTTTGATCTGTGAACAAGTTCTTCTGCATCTTGATCTCTATTGCAAATGAGAATGGAGTGTTTGTTATTATTCGAGAGGCATTGGTACCAAGACTTGCAACATATAGAAGAACTCTCAAGAGAGTCCTTTCATTAGGGCTCGTCTAGCAATGTGGAACCATAGTTATTTGTGTGGATTTGCTGTTTTTTGGTTGTTTGGTAACAAGGAATTGGAGGGATTTGGAGTTAAGATGAATCCAAAACTCTAAAAGAGCTCTTTTTGAACTTCCACCACAAAGCTATGATTTCAAATCCACTCAATTCTATTCGGACTAAAATTCACCCAATTCCACAGGATTTCAAATCCACGTTACTAAATGAGCCCTTATATACTCTCACTCATATATGCCTCCAGACTTGTAGATATTTCCAAACTTGTCTAGGATTCCACGTCACAACATGGTGATGAGTGTGCGACCCGAGTCCTGTTTACTGTCACATAATAGAGAGCCTCATCAGCATGCTCAATCCTTGGGTTGCATTCCCAATTTCCGCAATCCTAAAGGGCAGCAAAATGCAACAAAATCCTTTGATCTCTTCGGATAGCCAATAAAGAAACAACTTATGATCCTAAGATCAAGTTTTCTTTCTTGTAGTTAGATTTTTAGTCTTTGCTCGATAACCCCAAGCACGAAAATGCTGTAGCTGAACTTTCTCCCAATTTGCAGTTAAAATCAGGTTTATATATGACCTTGCTAGGGACTTGATTAGGATGTGGATTGTGGTTTTTATTGCATTATTGTGCAACGATTCTGGTGAAGTCACATTAATAATCATGCTTTCACCATATCATTTAGAGTGAAGTCACGTCCTTCAGCTACACCATTTTTGGTTTGGTGTCTTGGTCATGGTGTACTGAGCTACAATGCCAAAATCTGGTAGGCATCTAGCAAAAACACCTTGGATGTTGCCTAATTCATCATATCTTGTGTAGTACTCATTATCACTATCAAATTTGATGACCTTGATCTTTGCTTCGAGTTGATTCTCAACTTTAGCCGTATAGATTTTAATTACTTTCGAGGCATCTAATTTCTCATTTATAAGGTACCTGTGCTCATATTAAGAATAGTCATTTTTAAAGGTGATAAAATACTTATGCCTAGTTCAGGATGCAGTGAGGAATGATCGACAAATGTCTGTTTGTATCCTCACCAAGAGTCTGATGCTTCCAGTGGCATCTTTCTTTCCTTTGGTCTTCCCTTAAAACAGTCTACAAAGATTCTGAAGTCTGTGAAGTCAAGAAGGCCTAAAAATCCTTCTCACACAAGCCTCTCTATTCTTTCATGAGAAATGTGCCCGATCGCCCATGCAATAGGATGAAGGAATTCTCATTCTTTAAATTACCTTAGTGCCACCACTACTCACATGCAGGGAATCAATAGAAGAAACAAATTAGGTGTCTAAGTCTAGCTAGTAAAGTTTATTAATTAAAGTGTCGGTGCTAATAACATTTGAATCATAGCAAGTACTTACCATTATTGAATGTAAAGTTGTAAGGTCCTTGTGACCCTGTGATTAGGAGATTTGGGGAGAAATTCGGTGCAAACTGGGTCAACTAGTCTAAAATGAAATAGATACCAAATTGTGCTAATTTCCATTATGAATACCTTGGCATTCTTCTTCTTGGCCATTGCACCTCGGATGGTTCCAGAAATGGTGTGTTTCATCATTATCACGAGACACATTTGATTCTAGTGTTACCATTTCTTGTACTTCACTCTCTTCGATTTTGTAGTGTAACCAGAGGCCTTTACAAGATCATCCTATTGTAAAACGAAATCCAGGTCCAGTCACCCAAGTGCTCTCTCCATCAACTCCTTCCAGTTCTGGTAATTTAGACCAGTCAGTGTAGGTATGTTGTTAACTTGATTTGGAATGGTAGAAAGATTCATAACTGAAATTGAACAGGCACTCTGATATCAATCTATTTATTCTATCTATTAAGCATGAAAAGGAAGCGGAATGCATATTTAATTAGTCATGTGAACCATCATCTGATTGATTGGGGGGCTTTCAATCAGATTACCTAGAGTGACAATGGGCCTACCTCAGCTCTAGCTAGAAACCTGGTGCATTATCATGACCCCCTCCTTTGGGTTGAGATGGAGAATGGACGCAACACCTCTAGACAAGATGGACTTCGCTCATATGACTAACACCAATGGGCCGATTGCCTGCAAATGTCTTAGCAACACCTAATGTGATCCTAAACATGCATGAAAATGACCATATGCACTCTGGTGAGTCCAAAAACTGAAAAATGTTATGATCAAGGCTGGTGACTAACATGATTGACTCCACCCTTGGGTTTGGTATCTATCACTGCTTTGTGATACTGCCCCCGGTAAACCACTAATCTAGTCCGATTGATGGTAAATGTTGATAATCAAAATCAATGGTTAGATTCTGCCAATGACCAACGGTCTAAACTGGCTGAGATATATGGTTGGATCTCTGATGTATTATCTACGATCAGATTTAATCCAGTTCTAGAGGGCACAATTAGACCAAATTCAACTATCAAGATCAACCCTTTAGTATGTATTCATGTGCCCAGAGTCCAAGCCAGATCAATTTGGTCTAAACTGGCTGAGATATATGTTTGGATCTGATGTATTATCTATGATCAGATTTAATCCAGTTCTAGAGGGCACAATTAGACCAAATTCAACTATCAAGATCAACCCTTTAGTATGTATTCATGTGCCCAGAGTCCAAGCCAGATCATGGAACATAATTAACTCAGATTTAGGCCCTAAACCAGTTGGATGAATGGTTAATATGCTAGGGTCAAGACTTGACCCCAAATGAGTTACAGCCCTTAACATAAAACAATGACTCTGAAAAGCAAGAATTCATAATAGAATTTGGCCCATACCCACAGTCAGCATTGGTTTTTGACAAAAGAGCAAAATGGGCCAGAGTTGGATCTGCAGCTGTCCATGATGTGGCCAAAAATATATATAAAAGATCCAAAATGGTTCCCAAATAGCAGAGATGTAAGGTCCAAACAATATGTTGAGTGGTCCAGATTTGATGAATCATGAATCATGATGCAAAAAGCCCAATAATTCAACAACAATCCATCGTACAAGATATACTCAAGTCTTAATTAAGAATTTGAAGGAAGAATCCAAAGTTCATCTTGAAAGGCCTTTGTTGACAATGTAGTGCCCTCATTCAAGCATGTATGAGCTTAAGTCTTGAAGAAGCTATTAGGGAGAGGTATATTCATTGTATTAAAATATGAATTGGAAAGAGAGATGGTCGTTGATTAAGGATATAAAGTTCTAGATTTATTTGCAATAGTGTATTATTATTATTATTATTATTATTATTATTATTATTATTATTATTATTATTATTATTATTTAAATATCATGGAATCAACTATCTTTGAACTAGGGAGATATTAGACATTGAGCTCATTTATGCCTTTTCATATTGTTTTGTGTGTGTATGTGTGTGTGTGTGTGTGTTTTTTTTTTTTCCCTTTTGAGCTTGATCTTGATCATAGAAAGAGTAAAAGACTAGCCTAATTGTGTTGTTACAATTTGTCTCTTTAATGGCTTTTGTGTGGTGCAGATTCCAGCAGGACAGCTGCTGAGCTTTTGGATGGGGCTGATATTATAAACTCATCTTCAGAAAGTTAGTATTATGATCTATAGGGTAACTCCATTGATGTGATTAGATAGGATATAGTTGATTCTTAGTGAAGGACTATATATGCTGTGATTTCAGGAACGAGATTTTTGCATATAACCCCTTGCGTTTTTCTATTCAAGAAAAAACCCTGCCTTTTGTGTCTTTGTAAATATTCCCTGCCTTTGAAATTTGTTCAAACTCCACCCTTGAGGTTTAATTCTATGAAAATATCCCGAGCAAACATGCTGTTTTGTTCTCTTTCAATTTCAAAACATTCCCTAGACTACCACCTGACAAATTTTGCTGGGATTTTGAAAATCTCGTGAGATGGAAATTTGATTAAATGATGTTATCATGAAAATATTGTGAGATTTTTAAAAATTTTGGTGGTTCTTAACTTTTTCCAATTTTATTGTGATCAGGATTTTAACAGAAAAATTACTAAAGTTAATAATTTAGATTCTACTTATATATTCAAGTTTTAAAAATTATTTAGTAATTGATAATAAATATTTTCTTTTAACATTTTACTTGTAGTCAGATTTTCTTGGAAATACATGAAAATCTGAAAATCTCTCTCGAAGTTCCCGCGTCGAGAAATTACAAACAACGAGATTTGTCAAACACCCCACACATCATTTATGGGCCCTATGCATGTATGGTTCTGCCTTATGTATCATTCATCTTAAGTTTTGATATAGGTTTAAGACTAGCTCAATGGTATATAATATAGTATGCCTTTCAACATCGAGCTTAGCTGATCCCTAAAAAAAGCCTTTAGAGTTAATATAGCGAACCCCACATCAACCTGTGGTACTGTGCCTGCATGCCCATTCACATCACCATGGCTAAATGCATGTTGGTTCCATGTCTTTTTGCATGCATGTGGCAACTCAATGAGCGCCCCATAACCCGTGACATTGTGTGTGGGCCCATCTAACAGGCCCCACATGACCCATGCTATTTTGCAAGTCTGATTTGATACATCAGTCATTAGAATTGATGGATGGGCCCCACATGACTACTGTAGATGTAGATATGGGGTCCATCCATCAAGCCATTCAATTTGCAAGTGCGGTCCCATCCACATCTCATCAAAATTGATTATATGGTGCCCCAAACATTGATCTGCGTGATTGTGCATGTGTGGGGCACCACATTAATAAAGGCCAATGTTTTAACTATCAACAACATCGGCCGATATATCCCACGATATATCTTGTATCCCACCTGTGCGATACGAAATGCACAAGTAGTGGGATATATCCCACATGTTCGATCTGGTGAGCATTTTCAATTTTCGATCCTTTTTTTTTTTTTTTTTCTGTAAATCATGTTAAATCAGTGTCATATTGTTACAAATCCATGATTTTTCATTGATTGTGAGCTTCGATTTCGAGATTTGGAGGAGATGGGCCGAGTTGCAAAAAATTGGAAAAAATAAAAAATATCCAATTTCTTGCAAATCAGTTGCAATCTTGGTATTCAAACATATATGTAACCTGATCTAGTGATTCTTCTTTTGCTTTTGAATGTATTGCTTGTGTTTCCACACGTCTTCTTACATTTATAAATTATATGAATAGACTTTGAATATACTGGCATCAATTTAGTTAGATAACACAGATTAGGACCTCATACAAAGAAAACCTATTATCGGTTGCAATCTTTGTATCCAAACATAAAATCAAACATTTATGTAACCTGATCTAGTGATTCTTCTTTTGCTTTTGAAAGTATTGCTTATGTTTCCACACGTCTTCTTACATTTATAAATTATATGAATAGACTTTGAATATACTTGTATCAATTCAGTTAAATAACACATAGATTAGGACCCCATACAAAGAAAACCTATTATGTGCACTTGTTTTTTGTAATGTTTTGATTTATAAGTGTGTATTGATGTCTTTTTTAACAATCACTGAAGTTTCATTGAAAAATTTGTCCAATTTCCCAATGTTTCCCCATGTTTCTAACAACAACGATACATTACACGATATAACCAATATATCCCATGTGATACCCGATACGTATCCGTATCCCAAGGGTGCGATATGTAATGCGATACCGATATTTCAAACATTGGAAGCACCATCAATGTTTAATTTAAGAAAACCAGGAGCGGGAAATCACCATTTAACAAGCAACATTTGTCGGATTTTAATAGTTCTAGTGGGTAGCCGAAGGATGTCCATGTCCACAAGACTGCACTCTCAATGAAAAGATTTATTCCACTCAGCTACCATCATCATATTCGTCACATTTCTGCACAGTTGCTGAAAACAACAAAATATTTCCTTCAAACCTACTACAGTCCATAGCTCCCAACAGAGAAAGGGAAAGTTTGACAAAACAGAAGTTGAATTGAGTAGAATCAAGAGAAGCTCTTCCAAACCAATTGTGGCTGTGATCAGTGGAAGACAAGTCAGGAGTGAACGGAATGTTGAAGATATAGCAAAAGAACTTCTGTAAGCTAGCTGCAAACTACCCAAACTAGGCACATGAGAGACAGTCAGACACGATGATACCATAGGAATGCCTCACCTTAGGACTTGATTTCCTTTGAAATTCAATTTCTTAAAGCATGCTTGAAGAAGGCGCCAACAGTGGAATTTATTCACGTGAAATCTACTTTCATCAGTGAATGTGCTGACTGTGATGATGAACTAACACCTAAGTAGCTTTAATCGTGAATTGACCATCATTGTTCCTAGTCCACACTAGTTTTTCTAAACAAGCATTAAGGGGAATCTCGGATTGTACAATTTCCTATACAGGTGGTGTTGGGGGCCTTGCACAAAACCTTAGGATCTAGCCCTCCAGAACAAACCAGAATTTTGGATAATAAAGCAACGAAAAAATCAATGCATCAATCACACACCACACAAGAGAATTTTACGTGGAAAACCCTCAAAGAGGTAAAACCACGGGACCTCGTCCAGATCAACAATCCACTATGAAGTAGAACGTTACAATCTTCTTCACTCACGCAGGAGTGGATAAACAATAAGAAAAATAGAGAAAACCAGAGAGATCTCACCGATTATGAGGACATAGAAGCGCTGAGATATAGATTGCACAGTAGAAAACCTCCACGAGCAGAACCTCCCTTCTATAAGCTTCCTCTCTCTCTTTCTCCCTCTTTCTCACCTTTGATAGCCCTAAACCCTTTAGCAAATCCCTTGTAAAGCTTTAGGAAACCCTCTTGTTGTTTTTCTCATCAACGCAACATACCCTAGAAAAACCCTAGGGACCCTTTTTTATAGTTTTAGGAAACTCCTTTCCGCATCCTAGTTGCGAAAGGGCTTGCGCATCCCAGTTGCGAAAGGAGTTGCGCATCCCAGTTGCGAAAGGACGACAGGTAAAAAAAAACCCATTAGGTGGATGTGGAATGGGAGCAGAAAAAATATTTTTATTCCACTCACTCAGCTGTAAAACTTGATTCACTTGTAAGTTTCTTTCCACAGTATCTGTGATGAAAGACTGTTTCAGTGGCTAATTCCCCCACCATAGATCCGGCATTTTTATGTTTCCCACCCCCACCATCCATTTGGAGGACAACAACAATGTCAGATGAAGGCTGTAAAGAACTTTCCAACATCTAGATGCAGCAGACATTGTTTGAACATCCAACGAATAATATATATATATATATATATATATATATATATATATATATATATATATATATATATATATATATATTTTTATCTTGTACATTTAGAGCCCAAAATCTGATTTCATTAAAGATCAAAAGCTTTAGGTGAAAAGATGTAGCAACATCATGAAGCTGCTGCAGGAGCAAACCACCCTCCACTGGCGCACAAACAGTTTTCCAATTCACCCAGTGATGGTGCTGCCCATAATCATTATCAGTGCTTGAAATATCGGTATCGTGTCACATATCGCGTCCTTGGGATACAAATATGTATTGGTTATCGCACAAGATATATCGTTTGTATCAGGTAATTTATCGTACTTTTTGGGAAACATGGGGAAACATTGGGAAAATGGTTGAATTTTTCAATGAAACTTCAGGGATTGTTATAAACGACCTTAATTCACACTTTTAAATCATAACATCTCAAAAAAGAAGTACGCATAATGGGTTTTCTTTGTATAGGGTCCTAATCTATGCACTGTTTGAATGAACTAATGCAACTATATTCAAATTGAATGCATAACATTTAGAGTGTACGTGATGATCATTTCATCAAACACTCCTAAATACTTCGAAATTAGTCTCAATTGATAGCTGGTTGAAGGGAAATTTCGAAAAAAATTTTAGATTAATTTTTAATTAAAATTTGAGTTTTATTTTCCGAAAATTGACAAGGACTTAACAAATCAATAGATCATCCCTCATACATGCTTGATTTCATGTTTGGAGTGCAACATTGCAAGCAATTTGGGAGAAATTGGGGAAATTTTGATTTTTTCTCAAATCGGACCACCTACACTCAAATTTCGAAATTAGAGTGTATGTGATGATTATTTTATTAAATACTCTAAATGCTGCGAAATTAGTCTCAATTGATAGCTGGTTGAAGAAAATTTTCGAAAAAAACATGGAGAATGTGAAGAACCAATGGATATCAAAATCAAAGCTCCAACTTGATGATTTTTCATGCAAAACATGAAGAAGCAATAGATTTAAAACCATTTGACACTGATTTACTATAATGCAACAAAAAAAGGGATCGGAAATTGAAAATTTTCACCGGATCGAACATGTGGGATATATCGGCACTACCCATGCGTTTCGTATCGCACATGTGGTATACAAGATATATCGTGGGATATCATCGATATTTAAAACATTGATCACTATCTCCCCCCATAATATATATGCATATATATATGTGTGTGTGTGTGTGTATATATATATATATATATATATATATATTTATATTTAAGCAGCTTTAGTGATCGATAAAATTCCTTTGTAAGGAAATAAGTGCGATAATAAGAAAATTATGACACTTTGTAAGACATGCATCGGTAAGATTAACCGACCACAAAACGAAAGAAGATTGGCTTTCCACCTCAACGCATGATGAGATGAATGCTCAATCAATGGCTGATGTAAAAACTTGTCTAATGCAACCCATATAAAGTGGAATCCCAAGGAATTTAACTGGAAAGTGACTCCAGTGAAAACCTGTAACCCCTTCAATGCATGACACCGTTGATTGCAATGCATTATTAATAACCTAGAAACCACTCTTGTGCTTATTGCTTGGCTGACCAAAAAACTTTTCATAGGTTTCCAAGAAATGAATGACTAGGCGGAGAGTGACCTTGGATCCATTAAAAAACGTCAGTACACCGTTCACAGATGGCATGTGGGATTGGAGGAGATTAGACATGCCACTGCTCAACACCTCCTCAGCTAAGATAAATAAGTCGTGTGATAGTGGATCCCCTTACCAAAGACCCCATTTGGATCAAAATGGCTTCACGGCTTGGTAGTTCCATTCATATGCCAATTGCTCAAGCATGATATCTCTATAGATGTGCATGTGAGTAAAGAACTATTTGTGGAAGTGTTAGACGTAAACATTTTTAAATGTGGTGAGGCAACACTGTACACAT
The DNA here is from genome assembly GCA_021015155.1 of Magnolia officinalis. Classification (NCBI taxonomy): domain Eukaryota; kingdom Viridiplantae; phylum Streptophyta; class Magnoliopsida; order Magnoliales; family Magnoliaceae; genus Magnolia; species Magnolia officinalis. The sequence goes on from JAJHSJ010000011.1 coordinate 41,299,845, forward strand.
GGCTAAAGGAAGGAAGAGAGAATTATTGGTTCTTTCGTGTGCATACCACACTTGAATATGTGTGTGAGGTTTGAGCTTTTCATAAGGTTGGAAGTAATGCTTATCTTTTGCTTAAAAACTCAAATAATTTCTAATGCAGGGGCATTTTCACACTGGGCTCGAGTGTGGTGGCTTGTGGGATGCAGGGGCACACTCGAGGTGGGGGGCCCGTGTGAGGCGGGTGGCTCATGTGAAGTAGGGCTCACGAGGGGGGTTCGACCGAGAACCTAACCCATGAGATTTGGGGCTTAGGCTATGAAATAAAGGGATTAATTCACCATGCTATATCAGTTCGAGCTTTTAGAGAAGGTTGTTAATTGTCCTGCATCAAAGCGGTATCAGAGCAGGAGGTCTCGTGTTTGAGATTCCTCATTGGGGGTGATTAATGCATGGACATTTTCACACCGGGCTCGAGTGGGGTGACCTGTGAGATGTAGGGACACACTCAGGGTGGGCAGCCCGTGTGAGGCGGATGGCTCATGTGAAGTGGAACCCATGTGAAGTGGGCCCCACATGGGCCCACGAGGGGGGTTCAGCCGAGAACCTAACCCATGAGATGTGGGGCCTGGGCTATGAAATAAAGGGATTAATTCGCCATGCTCTATCAGTTTGAGCTTTTAGAGCAAGTGGTTAGTTGTCCTGCATCAATTTCACTTTTCAAGTGGGCCACAATTTACAAAATAACTAGGTGGTTTATTATTATTATTATTTTTTTTGCCATTAATTTGGTTTGATATAAGCCATCCTATGAAATTTTGAGAGAGAGTGATTGAGCGAAGATTGAAGCATTAGATGAATGTATTGGAAAATCAATTTGCTTTCATGCTTGGTAGGTCTACCATTGATGCTATTTTCCTACTTAGACAATTGATGGGGCAATATAGGGAGAGGAGGAAGAATCTCCACATGGTCTTTATTAACTTATAAAAAACATAAGATATGGTCTCTAGAGAGTCAATTTGTTGGGTGTTGGGGGAAAAATAAGCTTTAAGAGGACACGTTAACATGATTAAGGATATGCATGAGGGAGTGGTAACAAATGTGAGGACCATTAGTGGAGAGGCAAGTGAGTTCCCAATTACTGTAGGCTTGCACCAAGGGTCGACATTGAACCCAAGCCTTTTTGCATTGGTCCTGGATGAGTTTGACAAGGATTTTACATGAAGAGATCCCATGGTGTGTTGTTCACAGATGACACAATTTTGATTCACAAGATGAGGGAAAGCGTAAACAAAAGCTAGATTTATGGAGGGATTATAACCTAAAGGGTTTAAAACTAGTCAGATTAAAACAGAGTAAATGGAGTGCAATTTTAGTAACAAATGGAGTGAAAAAGGAGGAACTAGTTAAGATTGTTGACCAAGAATGTTTCCAAAATGACCACTTTCGATACCTTGGTCAGTAATGCTTGAGAGGAGAGATTGAGAAGAATGCTGCCTATAGAATTCAAGCTGGGAGGTAAAAATTGGAGATGTGCCTCTGCAGTTTTATGTTATGGTTGTGTTCCTCTCAAGCTGAAAGGGGAATTTTATAGGATAGCTATAAGACCAGCCATGCTTTATGGGATTAGAAGGTTGGGCAGTTAGGGAACAACATGTTTGTTGCTGAAACGAGGATGTTGATATGGATGAGTGGCAAGACGAGGAAGGATATAATTAGAAATGAATGCATTAGCACCAATACGTAATAAGATTATGATTTCATCATGTGCAAGGGAGACCAAGAACTACACCAAATAGGAGTGAGTTGGGACAAGTTGAAGGCTTGACCTTTGAAATGGCTAAATATAAAATTGATAAGTGGAGAACCTTCCATTGATGGTAAAGGGGCGTGTAAGGAGGGTTTTTGGAAACTTGGGTGGACTTGAACAAAAATTAAAATGAGGGGGACATTGGTCGTCATATTGTATTTGAGTTGGAAATAGGTCTTTCTCCCTATCTAAAAATACACACACACACACAAAAAAAAAAAAGGAGAAAGAAAGAAAGAAAAAAGAAAAAAAAAAGAAGTGGGCGGTATATGCAAAAACTCATTTGCTTACTCTTTTAATTGGAGGTAAAATGGTCATTTTGTCTTTAAGCTAACCCGGGTTAAATAAGGGGGACGGTTGTGATGTAATGAGTCATTTTTTACAATGTTGCAAAAGGCAGTGGGAATTTGCAAATATGCAAAAGGAGAATGTTTTTCCCCTTCCGTGCAAAAAGGGGTAGGGGGTACATGGAAAAATCTCTCTAGGAATTGCCAAGTGTGTGGAGTCTTTTGGCCTTAGGACTTTGCATGCTCAATGCTAGATGGGTTGGTGGATATCTATTCTCGGGGATTGAATACCATATACTTTCCTCTTTGGGCTTCATAGATTCTCAACCTTTCACTACAAAAAGTTTCATATATTTGGTTTGAAGGAAAGGTTGTTGATCAATGATGGTGTGTTCCAGGATTGTAGAGACAGGAATGGAACTTATGCCTGCAATGAACTGAAGGGGACAACCAGGAAACCCCATACTGATATGAGAAACAGAGCAATATGCATTCAGTAATTACATTTTTCTCTTCCCCTTCGTAGATGAGCCTCTTGTTAGTGCTACAAGAGCTAGTACTTTGGTATTGTTTGGATATCTTTTTTCATGTCAATTTATGTATTCTCTACTATTGTGTATGGGTGACTGGCCTTGATGACATTGATTTCCAAACCAAAACTTAACATTTATTGAACAATGTTCGATATGTAACATATAACATTTGGAACATTCATAAAGGCCACATGTATTCTTTTCGAGTATTCATGATGAAATACAAATCAAACACTTCACATATTCGATCTAAGGATGGCTGACCTTTTTTTATTCTGAAAATTGCAGTCAACATATCCAACTCCTTGGCAAATGGATCCATCATCAAAAGAGGTTAGTTGGCTCTGTTAGCTATTTATCTTCATCCTAAATTTTGTTCTCAGTTGTTTTCACTTTTTCTTAGGCAATGTTTGAATTTTCACTTGAACTAAATTGCAATAACTAAATTCATTTAAGAAGCAAATGTCTGAAGTGAGATCGCTTCGTTTGTTCTCTACGAGGACCAGGTCCCAAGTTGCAATCAATTGGTTTTTCAAACCCAAGTTGGAATTAACTTGGTGCCACCTTCAGTTAACTCCTTTCATCTGTAAAGAATTGGATGAATTGCATTTCAGTTCTATTGATCATCCAGACACAACAATGTTAGTGATTGCAGAATAGGCTGCTATAGTTTCTTTTTATGTCTATATGCAGAAATCTTCCCAGGCTGTTTCATCAGTTGATTCAGGTGCAGCAAAATCTCTCTCATCCGTTACAGATATAACAGAGAGAACTATGAAGCTTCCACATGGCTACCCTTCACTTTCACGCTATCATTCCAATTTCAGCCGTTCAATGTTCTGGAGACGTGCACGTCAGCGCTACGGAAATCAGTATTCCAGACGAGTTTCAAGTAGTAGTATTGATATTCTAAGTTCACTTCGTAAAACTGTTGCGCCACTATGTGATGAAAGGCTTTCCATTAAGTTGAATAGTCACTACAACTCGGAGTCCGGGTATCATGAAGGTATGCTAGATGCATCAAGTTTCATTTTCTTCTAAAACCACACACACCTTTCCATATGCACCTTTACACAGGGCTATGTCTGTCAACTTTGCACTCAGGCAACATCTGATCCATGCCCCAGCTATCAGGTGGCCTCTAAAGTATAGATTACTTGGACCCATTGTTCACAGTATCCCCAATATTATCCATAATATCCGTGATATTATTTGTATCTCTAGTTCGGTGATATTGATAACATGGTAGTATTAGAAATTCCAGGTATCTATGATGTATCGCGAAGTATCCGCCATTATATTGATATTGTCAATATTCTCGGCTGTGTAAATTTCAAGTGTCGCTTGTATCACCGATGTATCGATATCGCCAATGTATTGGTGATATTTCTATAATATCACCAATGTATCGATATCACCAAATATCTGTTTATTAGAAAAAATTCAATTTCATTTTTTTTTTTTTTTGTTATGGGTGCATGTTTGTATGCGTGTATATGTATGCATGGTTGGATGGATGGATGGATATGTGCGTGTGTATGTTTATTATATCATGTTTATGTATATGTGTGTATGCATGCATGGATGGATGGATCATGCATGTATGTTTGTATCTATGTATGTGCATGCATGCATGGATGGTTAGATGGATCCACCATTTTCCCCAATGTTTCCCTAAGTCAATGATACATGCTTTTAGGATACATGCTTTTAGGCCCCATTACAGGGAAACTTATTATTTGATTCCTAAACATGCAAATATTCATATTTTTTCACTATTTTTCGAATAGACAAATATGTATATTTTAGCATCTCCCAAAGTATCATTGAAAAATTCCACAATTTCCCCCATGTTTCTCTAATGTTTCCCTGAGTCCGCATTACAAGCTATTAGACCCCCATTAAAGAGAAAGTTATTATCTATGCATCTTTTTTGCAATTATTTGATTCCCAAATATGCAAATATGTGTTTTTTAGCGTCTCCTGAAGTTTCACTAAGAAATTCCACCATTTCCTCATGTTTCCCCAAATTTTCCCTTAGTCAACGACACATTTCCCGGTATCAGCAATGTAATTGGCGATATCGATACATGTTTCCGATCCCCAGCTAGCGATACATGCAATGATACTGATACTATGAACACTGCTTGTACCAATGATTAGGTCTGGTCCACCCATTACGAGACCACATCTGTATGTTGAATCTGAACTGCTGGCAATTTTTAATCATGTACTGTATTCATCTAGGGACAGCTTTGTTTAACACTTCTCATAGTCATTTTTTGTACTTGAAATGCAGAGAGTAGGGGAAAAGCTTTCTTCAGGCCTCAAAGAATAAGGTCCAATGCCTTGGTGATGGAGTCAGCATCGTCAGATGTTGCAAACATGGTATGTGGAATATGTTCAAAGCCATTGAAACTGAAATTATCTAGTAACCTATGCAACACAATGTCAACCATTGAGCTCTCCGTCATAGGAATTTTAGCTTGTGGTCATGCTTATCATGCCGATTGCTTGGAGGAGAGAACATCCGAGGCCGATAGACGGGACCCGCCCTGCCCAATGTGTGTTTCCATGCCCTTGAAGCTTGATACCTTGTGAGGATAGCTGTGAACTCTTTTAGAAGAGGAAATCAAACTTTCTGCTCAAACACTTGCTTCTTCATCTTCAAAGGAGATTATTTGGGCCACAAGGAAGAGCAATTTACTTATATGTATATCACCAACATAGAGGCTTTAGAGGCTAGGATTATGACATTGTTTCTATCATGAGTTTTCCAATATTTTTTGGCTGTTTAAAGCTGCTTTTACATGGAGAAGAATTTTTGGACAAATTGGTTTGTAGTAGTATGCTGGTTTCACACATCCTTCACACAGAGTAGGGCTCTTCTCTCAGGTGCTTCTTTGGATGATGTTTATCTATCAAATGCTTGGATTTTTATTCAACTCTAATGCTTGCTTTGTCTAGCATCTGAATTTCGAGAAATTATATGATCCTTGGCCCATTGATATGCATGGTCTCTTGAAGCTTCCAAGTTTGTACCAATAGGACCCTGGTTAGGTGATTGGGTCACAACGGGCCATAGATGGACCATGCTATGCAAATCCTCCTAACTAGGTGATCTGATAAATGATCTGCAGTTAGATGGTTATGAAAATGTTATAGAAACGGTCCACACTATGGATAAGTGCAAAAAACTGGATGGCTTGGATCTTCCAATCTGAGAGATTCTTCGGACAAGGGATAACAATGGTGGGGTCTTTGAAGTCAATTGCCCGGAACACGAATTATGGGTCAGACTGATTCATCCTTAAGGTCCAAGGATCCTATGCATATCATCAGGCCAAGGATAATGTAATTTCTCATTGCTTTCTCCTTTCTATGTCACGACACTTTTCGCAGAACTTGTTAACTATACTACAGACATTTTGTATTCTTTAGTTCATATAAGTTGCTGCATCCCATTATGAATTTATTAAATAATCAATTAGTATTTTTTCTCATAATCTCTCATGAATTGAAGAAACATTACAGGATGAATGTAGAACTATGAAACATAAAACTGAACAGTATCATCTATTTTAGAGGAACAAATTGTTCACTAATGACTATAGGATCTGGTTAAGACCATCAATATCTCCTTCACAAGGTTTTGATCACAAGTGGGGTTGGTATCTTATTTCCTCTTTTATTTTTTATACGTACATATTTTCCAATTTGCCCCAAAGGTTGGTCATGCCATAAACATCACCTAGCATGGAGCTAGGTGATCTACTCACCAGGTGGACCACACGCACATCGGATCGAATATACGGCTTTCCTTGGTTTTCTACATTGCATCCCACGTGATGGGTGGATTGGCCTGATTTTAGTATTGCGTATTCATCATGTTGGGGCCAATCTTTTCGATGGGTTGGATGTTCAACACAATTGAAACGGGGAGACTCCATGGGTAAGTTGGTTGGCAAGTCGTCCAGCTACTGGCATCTTTTACACACTAGTTGGACAGGTGAGTTCTAGTCATGGCATTAAAAAAACAATTAATTTATGACTGTATTGCCTGTTAAGTAAAGGGAAGGGTCAACCCTGTTACATGATACAAGTTGAATCGGTCTATTATGACAAAAAAGGGCCATATCTGTTGATATGAGCACGATACACTGTATTGGCATATCGCTATGGGGTCAATATGGTCGTTATAGGCTGACATGACCATGAAGCTTTTATTAGGCCTATTTTGCAGATCAAAGGGTAAACCATAATGAACCAAAGTCAAGTGAACTATTTTGAGAAATATAGCAAGAGGGGGTAAAACATCATTTCCCCCCTTTTTAACTAGCGCTAATTTGATTAGGTCCTATTTGGTCAACTTTTAGTAGGTCAAGCTGACATTACATGATAGACACCATTCTTACCAAAGGATAGCTCGTAACATCATCTAAAAGGATTCATTCATATTTGGGATCCTCACATTTTTTAGAATTTATCAATAATTTTTTAGATTCCCCCCAAAAAACCTGGCCATTACGGGTTTAGGCGAACGACAAGCGTCGTGGGTGTGCTCTGATGCAGGACATGAGATTTAAATATGATATGCAAAATTTTAGGCTTAGATCATACCAATTCAGAAACAATTACACAAATTCTACATTCCACATGAAAATCCAAACATTCAATTAAAGGAGAATCTATGTGGGTCCAGGCCGACACAGGCTAGGCTTGGACCAATAAAAATTATAAGCCAAACGATCTCAAAGGGAAATAGAAATCAACCACTCATGTATAGCAAACAGTCCCTAATCCAAGGGATTCCCCAATCTTAATTCAAGGAACCTTAGGGTGAAAAAAAAAGACAAATAAATTAGGGCTAATACAAACTAAGGATATGATTTAGGAAATTAGGAAATAGGAATGAAAAAAGGAAAACCTGACCCGGAGAAAGCTCCTGCGTGCAAATGGTGACCCGGGGCTAACGCACGTGCGCGGGTGGGCTGGCCGCACGTGTGATGGAAGCCTGCCTTCCCAAAGTGACACCTAGGCCTTGGTCGGCTAGGGGAGACCTCAAATCCCTCCAAGTTTGACGACGATCCGATGTAAGGTCGAGGCATAGTGCTCCGCCGAAGTTTCAGTCCTCCTACAGGTTCAGATTCTGGAAATTGGCTGTAGGGGAATGAATAACTGCAAAAGCTGAACAATTCAAAGAAATAATGATGATAGAAGATGAAATATATGGATGGGAGAGGGTAGGGATAGATGGGGATAGATGTGGCTTCACACCACGTAGTTAGCCCTTCGAAAAGGGAGGGCTTTGCACTCACTTTTAAATTCTTCCATAACTCACTAAGAGAGCAGAAAAATAAAGTAGGAATTTTTATTAAGCTTGAATGAATGAAAAGAACTACAAGGGATGTCTATTTATAGGAAAAAATCTATACCCAAAAACTCACACCATGTGCGCAACCTATTACTTGACGATAAAGTAAACTAACATAAAAATCAAACAAAGAAATCTAAAGCATTCACGATGTTCTAAATAATAACAATAAGCAAAACCTAAAATATGAAATCAATCTGACGAGTGGGTCACAATCATGAGATCCCATGATGAGTTTTTCTTAACTATCGGGCCCACTTTTTTGAACCAAAACTTGTCTTTTAGATAGGAGGCCCTCTCTGGACGTCATCATCGAGCCAGATCGATGGTGGGGTCCTCCTTCTGCATACGTATGTGCGTAGGGGTGGTGGTGTGCATGCGTGTGTAGGCGGTGTGCGGGCGTGCGTGTGCACGATATCCTTGTCATGCTCCCCATAGACGACGAGGGTTTGATTTCCCTCCCCGGGATAACCCGATGCACGTGGTTTACGGGTGATTGGGTGCCTTTGCAGGGAATAGTCTCGCCTCAAATGGGGCAGGGATACTCTGACGTCATTAAAAAAGAAAAGGAAAAAAACTGGCCATTATAGCTTTACAGGGCCATATTTGTCAATGAGGGGATTGTATCAGTTGATAGAACCATATCGTATCAGCCAACAAGCTAGTTGATTCACTAACCGATATCATGACACAATACCTTGGTTATAGTCAATGTTCCGAAATTAACGATATTGTTAATAATATTTCCAATATTATCAGTGTTGCTAGGTTCACTAATACTGAAACGGTTGACATTTTAGGAAATTTTAAATATAACCAATATTTGGTAATAATTTGTGATATTTGGAAATATTATTGATACCATCGATATTTTGAGATTTTCCTTATAAAGGTTCCTTGCCATGGGTGATATCATTGATAATAACCTCGATACTAATGATAATATCCCCAATACCAGGGAAACATTGTCGGCAAAAAATTGGAAAATTTCTTTTAAAAAAATAAAAATAAAAAATAAATCCCATTTTTTATGGATTATTTTGGAAAATTTCTCCTTGATGATTTCAATCACTCTTGGTTTTTATTGAATTGAAGTTTAGAGAGAAATCTCAACTTGAAGCGGAGATATGACAAAACTCAAAGGTGATGAAAAATCCATTGAAACTTCATTTTTAATTATTATTATTATTATTTTTTTTATTTTTAATTTTGCAAATGTTAGCATGAATGGAAATGAAAACATATGTCTATGCATGATTTTCATACATTGACATGGATTTGTCACAAAGAAATTAACGTTTAAGTGGAAAATGGGGGGATTCCTAATTTGTCCATTTGGAAAAAAATGTGTTTTTCACTGTTAATTAATGTGGAAATTTTACATATTGATGAGTATTGACCGATCTATTAATTAGCCATAAATTTTATATATTATTTTTGCACTATTTTTTTTCGATAGCATACGGTGCCTCCAAGTTTGACCTCGATGCGGCTCGGTTCAAATTCACCCATAACATAGACCATTCACCATGTGGGTCCCACCATGAGCTATGTATCTATAAACTCTCGTGAATCACTTTAATTAGAGTTATTTACATTGATTCACCCATCTACAAAGATCCAATTGACTGCAATGAAAGGAGCGCTTTGGCCACCTTCTTAAAGCAAGTCGTATTATCATTAACTAAACATTCCAAATGTAAAACTGTGGAAATTTTAATAGCATGAATATAACATATATCACAACTAAAAGTACATAAAATTATTTTATTTTGAGCGCAGATTAGGGGAGGCCCGAACTAATTCAAAAATAAATGAGCTGATCTGTCTTTTACAAGAGCTCTCACGAAAGTTTGAACAACAGTAGCCATCGCGCACCTATTCATCCTACCTCCGACCCGAACCTCTCTACTTAGTGTGTCAACGATCCTCTTATCCATGGGCTCGAGTGGTTGAGCAAGATCCAGCCATGAGGTCGGCTCGGACGGGAACCTGGTCAACAACAACATTAATAGACAACCCAGTAATGCACGACAGGAGTAATGCGTAGTGCACGATCTCCAGGTAATGGCCGACGACTGCACCGCGTAGCTCTCGCGTAGTGGCGATGACCGTGCCGAGATTATTGGACACATTTAGCATGACCCTAAGGTATAAATATAAATCATTTCTACAAGAACAGGTACGCAAAATCTCTCACCTGAAACTCAACCACACTACTCAGACCCAGATTCCTAGCCTGACTTTGGCATCGGAGGGTCCCCTACTCTGGTCAGGGTCTCCTTTGTCCTTTCTCTTGTACATGCACATAGGACTCGGCTCAAGTGCTCAGAGCTCGGCGAAGGGTGAACCAGATTTTTGCATAAACATTTTGGTGCCATCTGTGGGAAATATGATACAAAGAGACTAGAGAGCTTCACCAAAAATGGCAAGAGGAAAGACGAAAATGCTCCCACTAACGACCGCAGAGCCTGAGCCAGTGGGCAACTTCATTCGTCTTCAATACTGCATACTGAATCGGCTCCAACCGGGCCATCTCAATGCACCCAAAGCTGAGGAGGTAAATACAGGGCCTTGCAGAATGAAGTGCAGATGCTGAGGGACGAGATCAATCGGATGAAGGAACAACAGGTGTCTCTCAATCCAGAAGAGATGGCTCCAGTAGCTGAAGAGGAGCCAATGCTCATAAGCTCCCATGCCAGAGCATCCCAGAAGCTGTCAACTAGAGCCCTGGATCCTACACGGCGTGCAGAGACGACCTACATATCAACGACCTCGGTACTAGCCCCGACTAACCTCCATTATGAGCTGGAGAGGAGAAGAAGGGGCAGAATGCCTGAGGTTGAAGTGGAAACCATGGCGAAAAATTAGAACCCATGGGAAGCTCAGTCGGACTAGCTTCGGAATCAGATTAAGACACTGCAACGGAACCAACAGACTCTGGTTTTGACCACAGTGGAAGCGATGATGGAAGAAACTGAAGCTCCCTTCACCAGCTAGGTCATGAGTGCAGAAATGCCTCCGAGGTTCAGGATGCCCCCCATCGCTTAGTATTGGGGTCTCGTGACACAAAGCACGTGGAATCGTACCGATCGTGGATACAGATTCAATCCGCCTCGGAAGCGATGATGTGTTGAGCTTTCTCAATAACTCTGACTGGGGCCGTAAGGAATTGGTACCGACAGCTTAAGTCAAGGTCGATTAGCACCTTTGCCGAGCTTAGCATGTCATTCCTGACCCAGTTTATCGTTGTCAAGAAGAGTCGAAAGCCGTCACCCACTTGCTTACCCTCAAACAGAGGAGTGGGGAATCGTTGAAAGACTACATCTCCCATTTCAATGAAGAGGCTCTGCAAGTAGATGACTACTCCGATAAGATGGCACTGTCCACAATGATCAGCGGCATTAAGGAAGGGAGATTCCTGTTCTCGATAGGGAAGAACCCTCCGTCAACCCTTGGTGAACTTATCATCCGCGCTAAAAGTTATACGAATGTCGAGGAGTTCTTCAGCTCACACAAGAGCAACCAGACATCCAAGTCCTCATCTAAAGGAAAGAGGCGAAGGGACGAAGTGCCATAACATACGGACAAAAGGAGGTCAGACGACAATCCTCCCTAGACAGGAGGCCGAGTAGGAGGCCCGAGAGTAAGTTTGGCTCGTACACTCCTCTTAACACATCTTCAGAGCATATCCTGCTTGACATCCGAGATCAGAGGTTACTGCATTGGCTAGGTTGCATGAAGACTGAGGTAAGCCAGCATGACAAAGGCAAGTACTGCCGCTTTCATCGCGATGACATCCACAACACTAGTGATTGTGTCGACCTAAAGGAAGAGATCAAGACCCTCATCTGCAAGGGTCATCTGCGCCAGTATGTAAATGTAACACCCCGGTTCCCGGAATTCGAGTACACTACTCGTTTTCCAAAAACCCGAGTGTTAACCTTTAAAATATCTCAAATTTCACGTACCTTTTTTTCTTTATCAGAGTTAACCATTCAAGCGGAATAAAAACAATTCAAGTATACGAGGGAGTCTAAATATACATAACCAAGGTTTTCAAGTGGTTACCCAAAAACTTATACAAACCTGTGTCTTAACTTATTTCAAAACATGACGGTACAAATTTAGACACAAATGAAATTAAGAATAGAAGGTCGCAAGATCGTCTGGCTCCTCCTATTCCACATAATCACCGGCATGCGCATCCTCTGCGTGTCCTGCACACTCGATACGGTTCGATAGCATCAATGGCTATCGCAGTGAGGTATACCTCTCAAGATTTATCGTAACATCAAGGTAATTAAGCATAGTTAATAAAAGTAATGTATAACATTTATTACACAATGATTATCATGGAAATCAGATAAGGTTCATCAGATACACATTCATTAAATAAATTTCACAAAGATGATCTTGTTTACATGCATGGATGCATGCACATGCTCACAGACCTGGGGATGCACATCCAGCTGGTAAAAAGTCACCCAAGGAGAACTAGCCACCCGAAAAAATACTCAAGGTACGCCCAAGGAGAACCAGCCACCCGGAAAAAACTGATATATAGATCGCCCAAGGAGGACTAGTCACCCGAAAAAGTACACAAAGGTACGCCCAAGGAGAACTAACCACCCGGAAAAGACCATAATAATATATAGATCACCCAAGGAGAATTAATCTCCCAGAAAAGTACGCTAAGGCACGCCCAAGGAGAAGTAATCACTCAGAAAGACCATAATAATACATAGATTGCCTAAGGAGAATTAATCACCGGAAAAAGTACACAAAGTTACGCCCAAGGAGAACTAACCACCCGGAAAAGACCATAATATATGCCATAAAAATGCATGATTAGCCCAACCATTATTATTCCAATTTTAAACCATCATTTTAAGGAAGCTCAAAGGTCACTATGGGGGGTTGGTCACCCAGCATAGGCCGACGACTCAGGCATAGTATCCCATTCCACCATCTCTAGCTCATGAAACTAACAAATATAATATTTTAAGGGGAACCTCTTCAACTAGTGGCTAATCATTGTTCAACAAGTGGAACTTACCATCGCACGGTTATATATAAAATAATCATCAAAGCCACATAGGGCCATTATTCTGTAAAAACCGCAAGGGCCAAATATTCTACCTAATGGTGTGATAAAAAAGATTATTTCCCCAAAAGTACTTAGACAACGAATGTTCTATAAGATGATAAGTCCACATCAAATATTTCATTTAATTTATTAGACAGAGTGGCCACTGGTTCTAGGACCTCCCATCATTCCATCAAGTAATCATAAATGATAAATTTTCTACATATAACGTTGATAATACATGCATAGCTAAAGTGTTGCTCTTAAAACAGGATATAGGTAATTGAAATTCATCATATATTCAAATACTTAACTTTAAACTTAATTCATCAAACTATTCATAAAACTAGGATTCAATATGAGTAACCAACTATATTAAGCAATTCTTAAGATACATGAACGAAAACAAATAAACAAGCCAACTATCTAGATGTAGAAAAAGCTTGAAGGGTGATCCTCACCTTAAATTTTGGATTGATTTCTTGAGTGGCTGGAATGCAAATGTGAGCCCTAGGAATACATCATGTCCTTCTCCTCTAATTAAGCTAGAAAATGGGTGAAAATTTTAATGTGGAAATTTGTTTTGATCTCCTGTATGAAAATCAAGATTAATTGAATTATTCTAAAATTAGGTAGAATTAATATTCACAAGGCAACGGAGTTTAACTCTCTTCGAGTAAACTTGATTCGACCGGCCAGATTCTGAACACGGTCCAATTTGGATCTCTAAAGGTACACTAACAACTTAAATTGTTCTAATTAAGTTACTAATAGGATACTTGAAGCAAACTTACCTCAATGCGATCAATTCCACCTCTTTGACTCGGCTAGGAGCAGAATCAATCTGAACCCAAACTTGACTCAGCCTGAGTCAACTCAGCTATCAACTCAGCCTATCTCCTTCTCTTCTTCTTCTTCTCTTTTCCTTCTCTCTCTCTCACTCTCCTTCTACTGGAATTACAAGGCCTAGACTCAAATCAGCCCTGACACAGTAAAACTCAAACCGACTCGGTTTCACTCGACTGGAAACAACGAGTCAACCCAACTCGGCAACTCTCCTTCTTTGTTGTTCCTCTTTTTTCTTTTTCTTTCCTTTCTTTCCTTTCATTTCTTCTCCCAAACATGTCCAACAGATCCCTGAATCCAACTAACCAATGGGTCAGCGACCTGACTCTGTTTGAACCGAGTCAACTCAACAAGTCACCTCCCTTCCTATTCTTCTTCCTTTTCATTTATTTTTCTTCCTTCTATTTCTTTTTATCTGCACCGACCAGCGACTGATGGACCAAGCCACCCTAACTCAGACTTGTTGTGACCGGGTACCGCAACTCAGCAGCTACCCCTCAACTCGACTCGGTGAGTTTCAGCCGAGTCAACTTGGCAGCAGCCACCTCTTCCTCTCTCTTTCTTTCTTTCTTCCATTTTCTTTCTCTCGAGGACTTGCCCTGCAACCTGAACTCAAGCCTAACCTGAGAATGACTGTCCAAATGAATCAATGAGTCACTGGACTCACGGCTATAACTTGACTCAGCGCGGCAATGGGTTGTATTGATTGATCGAGAATCCGACTCCATTGTGGAATCTGATCTTGATGAAACCAATCATGTATTAAACACTCATCATATGGCTGCCTGATGGATGTCATGGATTTGAAGTTGGTGGCCAAACGACTTCTCATGACGACTGCTATCAGACGAGGAAGATGATGGAGCTTTCATGGCGAAACTCTGGCTGACGCTTCTTTCTTCGATCTAAGTCTTGTGGCTGGTCCGGAGTAGTTGTAAGGAGCTTGGGGAATGGAGTAAACAAAGCTCCAGGTGGGTTTGATTGATGGTTTCAAGCTCAAAAGGTCCTTTGGCTTTTCTCTTATCGCTGCAAGAAACGAAGAAGGTATCTCTCCTTACGGCTAGGGCTTCAAGATTTTTGTGGATAAAATATCCTAATCTGGATGGTTTGGATTAATTCAGAGTTGCTTTTAGAAGCTAGAGTACGGCTAAGATTCCTTTTAGGGCAGCCAGTTTCGATAAAAAATAATGCCTCTAACTGCGCATCCTTGTTAGAAAACCCTAAGATAGCTTGCTCTTCAATGAACGGCTGGGATTAACTCAAGATGAACGGTCTGGATCATCATGGGAGCAGATTGCCAGTGAGGCAACTGAAAGGGTTTCCGTTTTCGGAAACACGCCGAACGTAACACGCGTTTGTGTCAGAGGTCATGCATGTGCACACATGCTAGGACATACGAAACTGGGTGGGGTATGGTCAGATTCGCGTCATGGACATGATGGACAGTTCGGATGATGGAAGTGGACCCATATTTGTGGGCCATGATCAACATTACAGATGGATGTCCGTTTGCAAGCGGAAAGAGGAAAAAGGAGAGGAAAATCCTCCTTTTTCGCAGCTTCATCGGGTCAACCCAATTTGACCCAGCTGGAAGATGTTGTGCGTGGTGAGTGTCCATGTGCTCAGTGCACACCCACCACTAGTGTGGGGCCCACTGTGATGTCTTTGATGAATCCAGTCCATTGGTTCATTTTGTAATACTACGATATGACAAAGGATTGGAGATGGATGATATCCAAAGCTTAAGTGGACCAAACTAATCGATTTACACTCTTGAAATGCTGATTACATTGCTTTGACGAATAGATTGATTTCATTCTGGCCATTAACGGTCAAGAGATCTTACGGGGTCTTTTGTATATTCAAGATCATCACAATATGTTGCTATTCAAATACTAATAATAATTTTTTATTTTATTATAAATTTTCTCATTTTATTTTATTTTATTTTATTTTATATATGAATGTAGTTTTAATCGTGTCACGAGTCCCACTTTGATCTTAATATATTTCTATTTAAAGGGCCCTAGGCACCACCTATGCGGAAACTAATGGTAATCTCAATGATTAGATGGTCTAGTTTACCCTTCAAACATATTTTAATGCTAGTAGTATCCCCCACTAATCACATGAACGACCACAAAATCCCATGGTCCCCAATGAGCAATTCAATGATCCACCTTAAAGGCTAACGGATGGATGTTTTGCTCGATGGATGACAACTATTCTTGAAGGTTAGATTGATGCACGATAGGGTTCATAGGTTGATCTCAAGATTTTTAAGTACGATATCACATGCCTCAGTGGCTGAATTTGGATTTTGGGTTAACTAGTTAGTGATAATGAAATCCTACGTTGCGAAGTGAGGTTTAAATAGTAACACCTGAGTACCGAAAGGTATGGGTTGTTATAGTAAAAGAAGAGAGGCAGACCCGGAAGGACGGCCAACCTCGCAAAGCTGTGGAGGAGGCTAGGGAGATCCAGACGATCTATGGGGGCCCGTCCTGTGGTGGAGATTCGAATTAGCCTTGTAAAGCCCACTTCAAGAACACCGACCCTGAGCATTACATCTACTCAGCTAAAAAGCTGAGGAAAGAACTTCGAGTAAGCCCCCGCAGCCTCACGTTTATAGAGGATGACGCGCGGGGCATCCAGCACCCCCATGATGATGCCTTGGTGGTTGCGAGGACGATAGCCAATCACAAGGTCTACCGTATCCTGGTCAACACAGGAAGCTCAGCCGATATACTCTACTCCGAGGTGTTTGACAAGATGGGGATAGACAAGTCGCGCCTCCAACCCGTGAAGACACTGCTGCACGGATTTGCTGGAGATAAGGTGATCTCCGAGGGCGCTATTTCCCTCCCAGTTATAGTGGGAAAAAGGGCAGAATCAGGTGACTCTGCTAGTGGACTTCCTGGTGGTGAATGTACCATCAGCACATAATTCCATCATGGGTCGGCCATCCCTTAACACCATAAGGGCAGTCGTATCTACGTATCATCTGATGATGAAGTCCATATTGATGGAGGGGTCGGATATGTCCGATGATACTAGCGTGAGGTACAAAGGTGTTACTCGGTACCAGTATGAAAGGGCTCTGCAAAGCAGGCCTTCACTATAAATGTACTTGACCCCAAGGAAGATAATCCTGTAGAGGACTCGTCCACCAAAGATCTTATGACTGTCCCGCTCGAGGATGTCGATCCGAGCAGAACAGTTCAGCTCGGGTTGTCGTTTAATTCTGAGCAGCGAGCTCAGATGCTGACCTTCCTTCGACTGCACAAGGACGTCTTCACATGGTCGCACCAAGACCTGTCGAGTATTCCTCTAGAGATCATGGTTCACAAGCTGAATGTGGACCTAGAGCACAAACTAGTTAAGTAGAAGAGGAGGGCGTTCAAGCCCGAAAGCTACTCCCATCCATACCTCAGGTGTCTCCGACCTGACAAAACAAAGTATGTAATCTGAGAAATCCACGAAGGAATCTATGAAAATCACTCTAGGAGCCGTGCCTTGGCTCAGAAGATACTTCGTCAAGGGTACTTCTGGCCAACGATCTGAGAAGATTCCAAGAGCTTTGTCAAGAGGTGCGACAAATATGAAAGATTTGCTGCCGTTCCGAGGCAGCCAGCAGAAGAGCTGACCCCCATGAGTGGGCTGTGGCCATTTGCCCAGTGGGGAATCGACATCATTGGGCCTCTGCCTCCCGGAAAGGGGCAGACCAAGTTCGTTATTATGGCCGTTGACTACTTCACCAAATGGGCTGAGGCCAAGCCGGTGGTGAAGATTATCGAGCAAAAGGTGACAGATTTTGTGTGGAAGAACATCATCTGTCAGTTTGGAATCCCACACACCATCGTCTCTGATAATGAGAGATAATTCGACAACGACAGGTTCTGAGGCATGTGGAAGCTGTGAACAAAGTCATCAAGCGTCATCTCAAGACGAAGCTGGAAAAATCTAAGGGCAACTGGGCCGATGAACTCCCACTTATTCTCTGGGCCTACAGGACTACAATTTATTCTTCCATGGGGGATGTAAGACCCGTATCCTAGTCCGTACCATTCCGTAGGCTTCCACGGTACTCCCGTTCGAATTCCGGCAACCCTCCACCTGTATCAGACGTTTGCGCGCAATCCTAAGCCGAGTCTTTCATACCAAAGTCAGCTCGACCCGAAACTTGTATCTTAGCGACCGCGCCGTCGCAGCGGTTCCAACGCCGCGACCAGCGCATCGAACCGATACCTGGTCCAGGAGATGTGGGCCCGGGTTCATTCCGAAGAAACGCCGCGCATTGTAAATTTGAGGGATCTCTACAACATGTCCCATCAATCAATCAATCAATCAAGTCAAGTACACACCATACCTCAAGTACAACAACCCATCCCTCTTTCTTCACAAGTCAACTCTCTCTCTTCCCTTACAACACCACCACTTCATCCATCCCTTCACCCATTATTTCTATATCTCTCTCTCATTCTCTAGCAATTTCTCAAATCCCATTAGAAATATCTAACAACAAAGCTCTCTTCCAAAAAAAATAAATAAATAAGTGTGGCCCACCTTCTCATCTCCCATCTCAACCTTTCAATACCCATCAACCTCCATCAAAGTTGAAGGTAAGGAGCATACAAGTCCAAGGGATTAAGGAGGAGTGCAATAGGTGGGTGATCCACTGTTAAATTTGTTTTTTGGGACCACATGTGGTGGGACCCGTTTGAAGCATACAATGTAAGAAATGGAGGGCCATAGTGACGGGGTCCCTCCTCTCCATCATGATCTCTCTCTCTCTCACTCTCTCTCTCTCTCTCTCTCTCTCTCTCTTCTAAGTTGTGGCCCACATTGTGATGTATGGCTCATATATTTGATCTAGACCGTCTATGGGCCACCATGGTGCACGTGTAAATCCACGTCATTCAGTACCTTGATATGAGGCCACCTTAATGTATATAGATGGTGGACCACGTGTATGTGGACCCCACCTTGATGGATGTCTAGCCATGGAGTGTCCAGCAGTTGAGACGGCTGGGCCGCATGCACCTATGAAGCCTGGAAAAGAAATACCTCTCTCCTTCCTTTTACTATCAGTATTGTTGTTATTATTATTATTATTATACAGGGGACCCACCATTTTAAATCCACATGTTTGACGTCATACAGCAAGCTGTATAGCTGCTGTGTTGACGTCAACAGGGTCTGTGGGACCCACTTCATGTGGCAACCATCCCCACCGTCCAAGGTAGTACGTGGGGCCATCTGTGAGGCGTGTCGGCCCTCCACACGTGGGACGTAAGACCACCTTCCGTGGCCTTTATCCTAGCCGACTATCCATCTGACGAGCTTGTTTGAGACAAGCATATATATATATATATATATATATATATATATATATATATATATATATATATATATATATTTAATATTATATAATATATTTTGTGAGAGGGAGGTGGGATGGCATACCCACGTGGGACCCACCTTTATTGCTGGTTGACCAGCGTATCTTCAGCAGCTATACAACAGTTGAAGTACCGTCAGCCACGACCTCATACGGTGGGGCCCATCGCTGATGGGTGTACCCCCATCCAAACCGTCCATCCATTTGTCATGCTGGCCACTGGCCACGCTCGTGTACCCCACCTGCGTATATGTGTCCCATCTACACCTTCAGATTGGACGGTGCCAGGTGCGACCCATCATGATGTATGTACTGTGTCTACACAGCCCACCTAATTGATGCATGTGCAGCATCTATACCATCCATCAATGGGACCCATGACACCAACAATTTTGTGAGGCCCGCTGGTGTATGTGTTATATCTAAACTGTCCATCCATTTGGCAGACTCGTCTCAAGGCTGGAGAATGAAAAGTAAGACAGATCCAGATATCAGGTGGACCACACCACAGCAAACAGTGGATTGAGCCCCCACCATTAAAACCCCTTTTGGGTTACAGTAGTTTTGAACTAATATGATATTTATTTTCCCTCAATGTTCAGGTCTTTGTCACCTTATGAAGAGTCTGGATGGGAAATATACACTACGGTGGGCCCTCTAAATTTTTTAACAGTGAGAATTATTATCACCACTGCCATTTGTGGTATGGTTCAGATGATCCTTTGGAAATAATTCACTTTATTTCTTTTTATATATATGTGCTCTATAACGATCTTTACAATGGATGAATGGCCTATTGGAATCGGCCCATTTGATCGGACCAATTGACTCGGCTCATTTGTATTGGCCCATTTGATTCAGCCCATTTGTATCGGCCCAGTTGATTCGGCCCATTCGATGTAACTGAGGCCCATGATTAGGCCCTTGTGCTAGGCGGTGGACCCCTATCCGATTGGCCCTATGAGCGTCATTCCATGGGAGGAATGTTGGTTAAATGACCACATTGATGGGCAATGATGGTTAAACATCCACATTGTGACCTTCTCTTAAGCCTTTTAGGCACATTCTCATAATTCTCTAGTGGGTTAACCCAAATGCTTGGGCCCCATTGATTTTAATTGGTCCATCATCGTTCGTCTATTTATGGACCCCGCCTCGCGCCGAGGTAGATTATCGATGCCAATTGTTGATACCTCTATCGTTGTCGATTATGAGTTTGTGACAGCATAACATCATGATACATGCCCATACGCATCATCTGTATATTTGTTATGAGACGTGATTGGCCATTGTATATGCCATAGTGCAGGTGGTTTATGGGACTCCCTGATAGGTGGAATTATTCCACACGAGCATACAGTATGTGCAGGATTGATGCATGATTGGATTGCATGACTGATGCACTTTGCATTTGTGTGATTACTATACGCCCTAGTGACACCAAGGTTGTGGCCTCCACAGACACATCATGGGCGGTTGGATTGGATACCAGAAATACTGTTTCTAGCATCGGGGCGCCATATATGTCCTTGGGTGAAAATCTCTAAACCCGATGGTACTAGAGGATGATTCCAACGTCGAGACCGAGTGGATATATGAGCGCACGAGAGCCGAATACCAAGAGGCCGCGTCTCCCACTGTGTAGTGGTAGGTTTGAAAGGGGTGTAGCCTTACTCACCTGAGGGTAGGGGCATTACTAGGTTGAGTTTGACCAGCTCGTGAATGGGTCCACTATCGATGTGCCAGATGGATATTGACAGACTATTGGTCAGGCGGATAGTGAAGTTTCTTACGCTCACTTGGACTGCGCGCCTGAGAAAGGAGCAGTGCCATTTAGAGTGTACTAAACCCCGGTGATTATACAGAATGAGAATTGTACTGATATTTGATGCGCTGTATGAGGATTTGGATGAGGTTTGGCATGCTTGAGTTGCATCTCGCATCACATGGCCTGTTATGGCCGATAGCATTCATATCTTGCACCGCATAACCTTGGTAAGGCTGATTGCATTCATGTACCCATCAGCATGATTCACATTACTCTAACATTGCATTCTGAGCACGTTCATACTACGCACACACTTACACCACCCTATAAGCTTTCTATAAGCTCATGCACGATTGATGCATGCAGGAGACGCCAGTACACAGCCGTAGCTTCACCACAGTTGGAGCGTGCAGTGGAGCTCCAGGAGTTTCCGTTATTATCATTATCTTGTATTTCCCTTTATCCGTGTTGTACTTTAAAGTTTTTTATCATAGTGGATTTTATGATGGTGTTCTTGTGGTTATTATTGGTGGGTTATGCTTATGGTTATGCTTATATTGAATTAAAATCATGTTTGAAATCCACCTTGTAGGATCCTAGGATCGGAACCTGGTGTATGGGTGCCGGGAGCCGAGAATGGGGTACTAAGGAGGCTGCCGGTGCCGGATTAGGCGATCGGGAATTTTGTTAGCCCGGTTTCCAAGTTCCGGGCGTGAAAGATGAAACCCCATTCTCCTTGTCTTACTGCTCGGAGGCCGTTATCCCAATCGAGATAGGGCTCCCCACCGCATGAGTGAGGAACTATCAAGAAGAACAAAATGCCGACCAAATCGCGACGAACCTCGATCTACTTGAAGAAGTACGAGACACCGTCAAACTCCGAGTCGCGGCTTGGCATCAACAAGTTGCTCGATTCTACAACTCTAGAGTCAAGATGAGGCAGTTTCGATGAGGAGATTTAGTCCTTCGCTGCGTCTTTCAGAACACTACAGAGCCCGGAGTAGTGTCCCTTGGGCTGAATTGGGAGGGACCCTATCGGGTGGTCGGCTTGGCTAAGCCAAGGTCCTACCATCTGAAAGACCTAGAGGGACGTCTGTTGCCTCACCCATGGAATGTCGAGCACTTAAAGATCTACTATCCCTAAGGGGGAAAGCAATGTAGCTATGTACGAATTGAATCTACTAGCCGTTTTGGCACCAAATAAAAGATCGCCTACTCTTTTAGTTCGCCTAGTATATAGTTACCTCGCTATTTGAGTATGCTACAATGGGTCATCTCTCATGTGCAGAGATGAACTCCTTCGATGAACCAATCCCTTAAAGAAGGGTCGGCTCGTCATTTGACAACGGTCTACTAAAAAGGTAAGTACGTTACGAAGGGACATTTCTCAGGTGAATAAATGAAACCCTTCAACGAACCGACCCCTTAAAGAAGAGGTCGGCTCGTCATTCGACAAATGCGACAAGCAACAACATAAAAAGAAAGTGTAACGCCCTGAAAATCGGGGGTCGAGTATAACTCAACTCCCGAGTTCCAACGCATCACTTATGCAACATAAATAATGCTGATTAAATGTTGTCTGTGTTAGAATAATAAACATGAGTGAGATTATACCAAAAATATTAATTCATACTCCAAATCATTAGTATAAAGGCAAGCGGAAGACTGAACTACATATACATGTATGTAATGAAACAAATATCATATTTGTTCTCCAGAGTATGAATCTATCTGAGTTACCATAAACATAAGTTTGTTTTGTGAACAAAATGTCAAAAATGATCTAAGGAGTGATCCCTGCAAATCCCGTCAGTCCGGCAGCCTAGTCGAAGCCGCCATAGAACTGCATATAAGAGAACTCCTCCTGGTCCTCATCATAATCAAGCTCCGCCTCCTGTGTCGTCGGCTCGTCTAAACCTGAGACAGAGTCTGGTTGGTGTGTGCAACACCGTCCCGTAACGTGGGAGTGAGTAGCTAACTCAGTAGAACAATAAAGCATAGGTTAACATGTTATCAACACAGTCAAGCAGTAATGATAAAGCAGTAAAGTCAAACACTCCTAGCTACTCATATTAATGCAAGTATGGATGCAGGTATGATGGATGCCCTCACTGACATACTCCCTCATGCGACACCATCTCACACTCGCGGCATGCTTTCATCCCTCAGTACTCCACATCTTCCAGGCACATGCAATGCATGATGAGCATGATTACCGAGTTTTTAATTAGTCCATTTCAAACAGCAGGATTGGGAAACTAAGGTACCTCCCTTGTATCATTCCCAAACATGATCCATTCTAGGGTCGTCAGTCCTAGTTAATATCAGATGATGGTGTATTTTCTAAGTCACTGTAGAGGCTGCCAGGGCTGTTACGCACAAAGGTTACACCACTCCCCCATCACCCCTTAAACGATTCATCACAATACAGAAACAGGCCTAGTTCATACTCTATATACCGCGGCAAACCCTAAGGCGCACTGCGATTTCAGAGTATGCTCGAGGTCACTACAAAGGGCTGTCAGGGCTTTACGCACAAAGGTTGCACCGCTCTCCCATCACCTATCAATATAGGCCGACGACACGAATATAGTGTCCCATACCACCATAATCGGCTCACGAGTTTGGTTGGTCACTGGTCACTACGGGGAGGCACGTGGCCCCAGCGTAGGCTGACAGCTCGACCACGGTTCCCATACCACTATGCCCGGCTCATGAGTCTTAGCGGATCGATGTACCATGGTTAACGGGATTCTCACTGGTAAGTTTGGTACCCTAGGTTCAAGCATTAGCGACCAAACATGGTGAACATACATAGGACACATAGGTTACTTGACGTGCTCGGCTAGCTCGAGCGCACAACAAGTTGAGCGATATGAAGCGCAGAATCACTTCATGTGGCCAACCACTATCGCCACCGAAGTACGACACGGGTTCGCCAAACACATCATGTGTGGCGAGATGAATCTCAACCACGATCTCAAGTCTGGTACCGGATGTCTGGACTATGGACATAGTCCCAAGCTCAATCAATTCTCAACCATAACATGTGAAGTAAAGCATGATAAACAAAGTAATTCAAGCACACTAGCAAGCATGACATGAAGCATATTATAAAGCATGTTATGAAACAAGTTACAAAGCATGTTAAAAAGCATGTTATAGAGCACTACACAAATAGGGATACAAATACATATATGTCATAAGTGAGTGGTTAGAGTAAACAACCACATGGAGGGAATCATACGTGACTCTAAGGTAATTGAGAACCCCATCTCAGCACCTACCTAAGGCACTAACATTTAAGCACTTACACCCACAAGCAATTTCACAAACACTTAGAGTGCACTATTTCAACATACATGACGTATGTTAGTAATATATGTATTAAGGCTGTCCTTTCTCCAAACTAGTATTTTATCCGTATATATCATATTCACACAGCAAATAATCGTGACAATTACATCTCCAAAATTTATACATATACGGTATTTTCTAGAATACACAATTTCAACATACATAGTGTATACAAGCAAACATGTATTACGGCGATTCCTTTAGCCAAATAGGTTTTTTATCCATATACTATATAATCATACAACAATTAATCATGGCAAACACATTTCCAAAATGTGTACGTATACGGTATTTCTACGTATACCTAGAGTATGTAAAATTCTATATTTTGCATCTTTAATCGAAACAGGAAACGGAAAGCACTTTGTACATGTGCAAATACATGCAGATCATGAATCTATCATTATCTGACATTGAAACCGTAACCTATACACCTAAAGTCCTCACCTTGCACCTTGGAATCACAACAAATCAGCAAGGTTTGAAGGGCTTCCGTATTCGGCAGTTTTATCGCCTAAAGAGTGAAACCGGTTAGCTATTTCATAACCTATAACCTATACACCTCAAAATAGATCTAGGGTTTGGGTTTCTTACCTTAAAACGGAGTCGGTAATCCTGGGAAAACGTCAAGGAAAGGGTGGTGCAGCCCGTGTGGTGGTCGAAAGCAGTAGGAGGAAGATTCTCCCACAACTCATAAGCTTTCTCTCTCTTTTTCCTCACTTCTCCTTAGGGTTTATCCCAAATTCGTATGGCTATGAGAGGGGCTGCCCTAAGGTCCTTATGTAGCCCAAAAACTCACCGGAATAGACTTAAGTTCAAGGTATGCTTATATTATAAGCAAATCGGCGTTGTTCCAGCTCAAAAGAGGGTTTCTGGCGGCCCTCCTTGAGCCAAACGTCGGACTTAAGCTCACAACCCATGGATCTATGTGGGGTTATGTTTTCGTCTCGGTCAGATTCCCAGATCACGCGTGGCGGACCATTTTCAGTTCAACGGTCGGTGGGCCTCGATCCGAAATTCCAAGTACATGTAAATGTTCCTGAAATTTTTCCTGATCCGAGGGTGTATTTGGGTCAGATTCTGACGGTCTGGTTGCTTATAAAATGTACGCAAGCGATACGTGCCAGATCACTATTTAAGATATTTATTTTGTAAAGAAAACAATGGTTTTCACACTCCCTCACTCCGGACTCGAGCGAACGGCCATGGGACATCGTCTGAACTTGATTTCCGAGATGGTTGTCAAGCCCAGCGAGGCGGTCCTGATTCCTTAACTTCGTATAATTCGGACTCCCGATGTGCGGTCTAGACCTGATACGGAGTTTCAATTCGTTCCCGAGAGCAGTCGGGTAATGAGTTTGATCCTAGACTTTAGGGTAACCTAGAGTCAATGATTTTGCAAGTTTTGGGTTTTGCAGATCGTATTTAAAGCGATTCCATCGGATTTCATGGCTAATCTAGTTTAGGACTTAGTTAACTTTGTTAAATTTCTAAAGGATTTAATCCTAAGTGATTTCTGGTCGAGGTGATACTCGAGCCCTTGTACGGAAATTTACGGGTCATTACAGAAAGCATCCACAATGAGTCATGGCAGTCAACATTCAATGTGCCGACGCCTCTTCATCTTTCGAGGTCCACGTGGCGCCACCCGATTCACTTAGCCGACCTGTCATAACGCTTTTGGCCACGTGTATGACGCCCAATGACTCGAGCATAGGAAACGACTACCGCTATACGGCGCTTGGATCTTGAAGAACATTATTGCGACGCTTCGCATAAGCTTATCATCATGAGGAGAGCAGCAGTTCGTTTCCCCAAGTCTTTTACTCTCTAAGTCCGAGCTCAGACTCAAAGAGTAGGGGGCTTCTTTTATGGGTGAATCTGAACCGAGCCGCATTGAGGTCAAACTTGGAGGCACCAAATAGCAAGGCCTCGGACTGATAAGCTTTAAACCTGAGGTGAGTGTCCGACCTGAGGGCTCTTGTAGAGTTATGACGTCGACCTGGGACTGGGAAGAAGTCTTCACATCTTCTATGAGCAGAACCTCGGAACGGTGACAATACGTCCGAGCCGATCTGTCTTTTACAAGAGCTCTCATGAAAGTTCAAAGAATAGTAGCCATCGCGCACCCGTTCATCCTACCTCCAATGCGAACCTCTCTACTTAGCTTGTTAATGATTTGCTTATCCGTGGGCTCGGGTGGTCTAGCAAGATCCCAACCATGAGGTCGGCTTGGACGGGAACCTGGTCAATGACAACATTAATAGATAACCCAGTAACGCACGACAGGAGTAATGCCTAGCGTACGATCTACGGGTAACGGCTGATGACCGCACACGCGTAGCTCTTGCGTAGTGGCGATGACCGTGTCGACATTATCGGACACGTTCAGCAAGACCCTAAGGTATAAATATGAATTATTTCTATAGGAACAGGTACGCAAAATCTCTTACCTGAAACTCAACCACACTACTTAGATCCAGATTCCTAGCCTGACTTTGGCATCTGAGGGTCCCCTGCTCTAGCCAGGGTCTCCTTTGTCATTTCTCTTGTGCAGGCACACAGGACTCAGCTCAAGTGCTCGGAGCTCGGCAAAGGGTGAACCAGATTTTTGCATCAACAGACCACACTAATGGTGATTAGACATGCTCACCGTAAAAAAAATGTTCTAAGGCCCACTATAATATTTATTCGTTATCCAATCTTGAAAAGGCCAAGCTATATGTCCTAGAGGGGGGGTGAATAGGACTATGCCAAATTAAAATTTAACAGCGGAATTCAATCAAAAATAAGATAGCCCTATAAACAAATAAATAAAAGACAGTACTTTAAATAAATCAATGAATAGAAATGTAAAGCAACCTTAAATAAAGAGCTTGATACTAATGTTGTTCTAAGGACAACCGTTGCACCATAAAAACCAAGGGTTTATGGCAGGACAACCTTACTAGAACAAATTGAATATCAAAACTCAAACAGAAAGAAAATAAAAGAAATAACAAGAAATAAATTCTAAACTATTACAACATTCCCCACTTTGCTTGAAATGTAAATATTACAACATTCACATCCACATATACATTCCACAAATCTAAATGATTAAAGATATAGAAATTAAGTAAACATCCAAATCACAAAACACATCGATATATAGTGGTTCACTTGTGTGTTCACCAACTGTTAAACAACAGCCACACAGCTTACTACTCCACTCCTAATATCCTCACACAGGAGATATCAGCGTTCACTATAAAAATAGGTTTCACAGGTTCACCTAAAACCTTTACAATTGTGTCTTTCAAATGGGCTTACACAATTCAAAAACCCCACTTCTGAGTTTTTCTGGCTCTCCTCAGATAACCACACAAATTGAGATTTTTCTAGCTTAACCTCAAACAAAACCAAAAGATGGAAATTTACAATAAAGTAAAATACCTGAATTTCTCCTTTTGTAGCAGCCCGGAAGAACCAATCGGAGTAGGAGTTCGAATGTAGAAGTTCAATGTCTAATACTCACTTTAAAATGGTTCTAGGTTCTAATTGATTTTAAATTAAACCAGTTGGGCTAGCTAGATTTGATTTTGATTCCAAGAAGAAGGAATATAACAATTCCTCTTTTCAATTCAGATTGGAATATAGAAACAAAATCAAATACACAAAGCTAACGAAAGAGAATATAAAATATGCACAGAGTAGCTTAAAATGAACACTAACTTATCTCAGAGTGATGCCTTAAATTTTCTTGAATTAAGTTATAAATCTCTGAAATTCATGCTCTATTTATAGTTGCAGAAATCGCGTCTACAACTGGTTGTGTGGCCACCACGACTGGTCGTAGGACGAACTGCATTTTGAAATTTTAAGTGCGATCTGGTAAAACCGTTCCACGACTGGTCGAAGGTAGTCCACGACCGGTCGAAGGTAGTCCACGACCGGTCGTCTGCACTCTATGACTAGTCGTGAACCACCCACGACTGGTCATGAGACATAAAGTTTAGTTGCAGGAGTTTGAGTCGAAGATCTAGGACTGGACGAAAGATGAGTCGTGACCATTCCTATGACTGGTCGAACAATCTCCAGGACTGGTCGTAGAATAACCAAAAAATTTCAGAAAATGGAAATAACTTAGGACTAGTCTTGGAATTTCTTGGACTGGTCGACCCAGTGTCAGGACTAGTCGAACAAGGTCCAGGACTAGTCTTAGAACAGACCAAATTCATGTAAAAAAGATTCATTTTGAATTATGTATACAAAATGACCTACCCTAAGGTCAAACTAAGGTCTATCATACCTGGGACATGAAGAATGAACATTGAAACTTCATTCTATCAGATGATGGTTAACCTTTGAACCTAATGAAGCTTGAGATCTCTACATGATGTAGCTTGATCTTGAGATCTTCTACAACTAGAAATTAAACTTCATCTTGAGTTGCACTTGAGTCTTGAATAAACACTCTTCTTATCGATGTAGATTTGAACATTGATGCTTAGAGAAGAGTACAAAATACATGACCTTGCATTTCTTGAAGTCGATTACCGTACTTGACTTAAAGCATTGTGATGTCATGTCTTGAATCATATGTATATCAACGTACAAACACAAGACACAGATAGTGGTTTTGGCACAACAAAATTTGACAACCAAAGGAGCATGAGACCATAACACTTACAATCTCCCCCTTTTTCAAATTTGTGAACACACTCCAATAATCCAATAAATTAAGAAAAGCATAACATGCACAATAATGAATCATGCACCAGATATATAAGAGAAAGAATCATGAACCAGTTGTCATTAAGTAGCACAAACTCATTATTTATATACTCCCCCTGAGTAGCACACACATATAAAAAATAATGAAAAATAATGCTACCACTATCTTCATTACCATTCCAAACAAACGTCATGAGAAATCTTCTCCCTCCCTTTTGTCACAATATGACAAAGGAAGCAAACAAATGGAACAGAAGAATAATCAGGAAAGTAATATATTGATAAACTAGTCAAGATATAAGCAAAAGTCCACATACCTTTAACCAGTTTAACCAAAAGTCAGTCAACCAAACAGAGGTAAAATCAATGTCAACAGACCAACAAAAGTAAAATAGTATTAGAACTAATACAGACCAAAAGAAATCAATCAATCAGATCCAGAAGAGGGAACAGGATTAGATGGATCAATTTTATGTAAACCCATAGTAACGCGCCGCATATACTTGCGCATGTAAGCAAACTGAGATGCTTGGGTTACACGTATTTCAGCCAACTGTTCCTCAAGAGAACGCAAACTCTCATCAAAGACAGAAAGCTGATAGCCTGGATCATTTCCAGAATCTGAACCAATTTCATCAAAAATATCATCCATATAAACATCGTCAGGAGGAAGATTCCCAGCATCTGCCTCATTTCCTGCTTCAGCACCACTACCACCAACATCCACTTGGCCAGAAACCAATTCCAACTTCATCTTGTTAATATTTGAATTGTTAAAAATAAGATGATGGATAAGAGCCTCTTCAACAGGCATAGCCACGAGCATGAGTGGCTAAAACAGTCAAAAGGTAGGCAAATGGAATATCACTATGACTGGGATGGAGACGAAACTGAATAATGAAATGACAAATTAAAGAAGGCAGACAAATTTTATAACTGGAGATAACAGAATGCAAAACACGAACTATAAAGGCAGTCAGTTCTGTTTTATTTCCAGAACGTGGATATACATTTGAAATGAAAATTCGGTGAAGAACTCTGTATCTGGGTAACAAGTATTTTGAGGGGAGTGCATTCCCTTTATGAGTCTATTGCACATTCAAATTACATAAGTCTCTAGTGAGCATGCATTTTTCTGATTTAGAGGGTTTTTCAGTCAAACAATGAATTGGAATACCCTCATCATTGACAGGAATGTCCATTAAAGCCGAAATCAGATGGCGGTCAACATCAAACGGACCTTCTCTAGTAGCAATTTTAAGCGTTAAATTCTCAGATGAAAAATTAGAAATGCAAGCACACATGGATTGAGCAATAGACTGGTATGATGGCCCACCCCAAAGTAAGATGTTATCCCATCCTACAGCTTGGAGAATAGGAAGGTACCAAAAGGAGCAATGTGTTCAATACAGACAGATCGTTCAACAATGACTTAGCGCATACGCAAATCTCGTACATCAGAGGGATCATCCTCAGGTGAACAAAGATAGCGCCTAGAGATAGGAGCTGATCTAGAAGAAGATGGACCATGGGTATTTTTCTTTTTCCCTCTAGTAACCATTATCAGTATGAAAATCAATGGATCAAGTAGATATGAAAAAGGGATTTTGCTAGATCAGATTTTTTAAGAAAAAGCCCCAAAATTGCAATGAATCTCAAAATAGATTACTCTAAGAGTGAAAATGAAGTAATAGGAACTAGAATCTATAAGAGAAACACAAATGAAGCACTAACCTTGAAGATCTAGAAAGGTGGGCACGACTAGTCGTGCCTCAACTCGTTGGATTGGAAAAAGGAAATGAAGAAGATAAGATTTCTCCCAAATTTAAAAGGTTCCAACACAATACACAACTGGTCGAGGACTGTTCTTGACCGGTCATACCATGACTGGTCGAGCACTTCCTCGACTGGTCGTGCACCTATAAAAACATGCATATTTCATAAAAATTGGAATTTTAAAGCAACAAATTATCAAATATATATACATTATGATACAAATATGCATGAATAATCAATTTAGAATGCACATACCGAGATCAAATTTCAATTTATTAAACCCGCTTTTGTCGAGCGGTTTAGTGAAAATATCAACAAGTTGAGTCTCGGTCGGAATATATTCCAAAGATATTATTTTATCTTCCACTAATTCACGAATATAGTAATACCTAATGTCAATGTGCTTGGTACGTGAATGTTAGATTGGGTTTTTTGATATATTTATAGCACTGGAATTATCACAATATAATATCATTGATTCCTGTGTAATTCCATAATCGCTTAACATACGTTTCATCCAAACAAGCTGAGGGCATGCATTTCCTGCTTTGATATATTCAGCCTCAACAGTTGAGAGCGATATAGAACATTGCTTCTTGTTAAACCAAGAAACCAAACAGTTTCCAATATAGAAACAACCACCAGTGGTTGATTTTCTGTTATCAATATTACCAGCCCAATCAGCATCTGAGTACCCAGCCAATTGAACACTAGTATCTTATGGATACCAGAGACCCATTTTAGTAGTATTTGCGACATAACGCATAATCCGCTTGACAGCAGATAGATGTGACTCTTTAGGATTAGACTGATATCTAGCGCAAATTCCAATACTTAAAGTAATATCAAGTCTACTAGCAGTTAAGTAAAGTAGACTACTAATCATACTGCGATATAATTTAGGATCTATATTTTTACCTGTAGAGTCCTTTGAGAGTCTTAAAGTTGTACTCATAGGAGTATCAAAATTCTTACCATTCTCAAATCCGAACTTTTTGATTAAGTTCAGAGTATATTTGGTTTAAGAAATGAAAATGTCATTTGGTTGTTGTTTTACTTGCAACCCTAAGAAATAATTTAATTCCCTAACCATGTTCATTTCAAACTTAGATTTCATTAAATATGCAAACTCAACAATCATGTTAGTACAGGTAGATCCATAAATAATATCATCAACATATATCTGAACCATTAAGATATCATCTTTGTGTTTCTTAACAGAGAGTGTCTTATCGACACTACCCATTTGAAAATTATGATTTAGTAAAAACTTAGTCAATTTTTTATACCATGTCGTGGGAGCTTGTTTTAGACCATATAAAGCTTTTTAAAGATGGTATACATGATCAGTAAACTTAGGGTCTTCAAACCCTGTAGGTTGTTCCACAAACACTTCTTCATAGAGATCACCATTTAAGAAAGTACTCTTTACATCCATTTGATAAATTTTAAATTTTCTAAAGCATGTAATGGATATAAAAAGTCTGATTGATTCAAGGCGAGTAACTGGGGTAAAGGTTTCATCGTAATCAATGCCTTCTATTTTAATGTACCCTTGTACAACCAGTCTTGCCTTGTTTCGAATTATATTACCAAGTTCATCAGACTTATTTTTGAAAATCCACTTAGTTCCTATAATGTATTTATCTTTAGGTCTAGGAACAAGATACCAAACATCATTTCGAACAAACTGATTAAGTGTCACGCCTCGAACTCGGAGACCGGGCTCACAAAATTCTCGATCCCCGAATCCGGCGCCGGCAGCCTCCGTAGTACCCCATTCTCGGCTCCCGGCACCCATATACCAGGTTCCGATCCTGGGATACTAGAAGGAGGATTTCTTATATCAATTTGATTCGTAATGAGCATAACCAAGCATAACCCACGAAAAATAACCACAAGAACACCATCACAAAATCTACTATAAACAAAAACTTTGAGTACAGTGCGTATAAAGGGAAATACAAGATAGTGGTAATATCAAAACTCCAAAAGCTCGACGGCACGCTCCAATTGCGGCGAAACTACAGCTGCGTCTTGGCGTCACCTGCACGCATCAACGTGCATAAGCTTATAGAAAGCTTAGAGGGCGGTGTAAGTGTGTGCGAACGTGCTCAGAATGCAATGCCGGAGTAATGCGGAATCATGCTGATGAGTACAAAAATGTAATCCAGCCGTACCAAGGCTATGCAGTACAAGATGTGAATGCTATCGGCCATACCAAGGCCATGCGATGCAATATGTAAGTCAAGCATGTCAATCCTCATATCAATGCAACTCCTCACAAGAGCGCCAAATCAATACGGTTCTCAGTCTGGATAATCACCGGGGTTCAGTACACTCCAAATGGCACTGTCTCTCTCCAAGCAGCACAGTTCAAGTGAGCGTAAGAAACCTCACTATCCGCCTGGCCAATAGTCAGCCAATACCTATCCGGCACGTCGATAGCGAACCCATTTCCGAGCTGGTCAAACTCAGCCTAGTAATGCCCCCTGCTCTCGGGTGAGTAAGGCCACACCCCTTTCCAACCGACCACGACACAGTGGGAGACGCGGCCTCATGGTACTCGGCCCTCGTGCGCTCGTATATCCACTCGGTCTCGACGTTGGAGTCATCCTCTAGTACCATCGGGTTCAGGGACTCTCACCTAGGGACATCTATGGCGCCCCAATTGCTTGGAACAAGATTTTCGGTATCCAACCAGCCACCTACGATATATCAGTAGAGGCTATGGCCCTGATGTCGCTAGGGCATATCTCAATCATAAAGATGCAAGTGCATGAACCATACTACCAATCATACAACCATCCTGCGTGAAGCATGCGCTCATGTAGGGCAACTCCGCCTATCAGGGAGCCCATAAACAGTCTACCCGAAGGCATATGCTATAATCAGACACTCCTCATCTCAAACATACATATGATGCGTATGATCATGAATCATGGGCTGTGCTAAACATGTTATAAAGCAATAAACTATCCTCTCAATGAAGATGGGCCTATATGGCCTACATGAAACAGATACGGGCCTATCAGTGGCCTCGGGGAGAGTTATAACGTGGACATCGAACCAACATTACTCGTACAATGTGGACGTCAAACCAACATTGTCCCCAAGGCTCGGCTCACCTCAAATACCATTAAATAAATCATGGCGGAATCACACATTGCAATGTGCCTTAGGTACATCCCACTGGGCCCTAAATACATCAAATGGGCCGTATCTCATAGGCCTTATATTCATCAAGTGGGCCACCTTAATGAACCTCACCAATGGGCCTTAGGTACATTGCAATGGGCCATCATCCACGGGCCTGAGAATGTATTAAAATGAGCCTAATCACATAGGCTTTATGTGAATCAAATGGGCCTAATCACATAGGCCATATACATATCAAAGTGGGCCTCAACAATGGGCCTATATATATGCCAAGATGGGCCTAAATACATGAGCCCATATATATCCAAGTGGGCCTTAATAACGGGCCTAAAAATATACATCAAGATGGGCCTAAGTACATGAGCCCATGTTCATCTAAGTGGGCCACATGTGAAGCCCACCATAGTGTTTATTTTACTATCCAATCTATTGCTAAGGCCATGTGGCAAGGGGCCCACCAAAATATTTATTTTCCATCCGCCTGTTGATAAGGCCATGTGGCAAGGGGCCCACCAAAATATTTATTTTTCATCCGCCTGTTGATAAGGCCATGTGGCAAGGGGCCCACCAAAATATTTATTTTCCATCCGCCTGTTGATAAGGCCATGTGGCAAGGGGCCCACCAAAATATTTACTTGCCACCAAACCTGTTCATATGGTCACGCCGACCAGGGACCCACGGTGATGTTTATTTCCATCCAACCCATTCAAAGGGTCACGTGGACCAGAGTAGGGCCCACTGAGATGTGGTTCACAAATCCGGCCCACCCATTAGGTGTGTCCCACTTGGCTGAGGGTCCGGACCAAGTTTCAACCCCATCAAAATTCTAGGTAGGCCCCACCAGTGATTTTATATGGTTTAGGCATGTCTTCCCATGATTTAGATGGTGTGGCCCACCTGAGTTCCGTATACGGCTGATTTTTTACGTACCCCATAATTTAAAGGGAGACCATCAAATGCACGGTGTTGATGGTCGAAACACACCACGTGGGGCCCATGGCTGGAGCCGTGAGGCCCAGCTCGTCCGCTCGCCCAGCAGCCGCAGGCGCTGCCTGTGCTGCAGCAGTAGCAACGCTGCAATTTTTTTTTTTTTTTTTTTTAAATGGGGCCCACCGAAATGTGATTCACAATCCAGCCCACCCATTATGTGTGTCCCGCTTTTCAGGCCTTCCAGACCAGGTTTCAACTGCATCCAAACTTCAGGTGGGTCCCACCGGGTACTTTTATATATTCTGGCATGTCTTTACGTGATTTTAGATGGTATGGCCCACCTGATGATCAGATCGCCTTGAAACTTTGGCTCAACGCCTAATATTATGTGAAGAACAGAATGGACGGCGTGGATCATCCTCATACATCAGGGTGGGGCCTGCATAAGCAGCCCACTCCAAAAGCAAATTTTTTTATTTTTATTTTTATATGTACGTTCCTTCACGTCCAGCGTCCAGAGACGCTGGACGTTATACACAGACCTCGTGGTGGGTCCCACGTACACAGACCTCATGGTGGGTCCCACATGCACGTGGCCCACCATGCACATATTTATATATATTAATATAGTATTAATATAAAATAAATATAATAAATTATATACCATGTGGACTTCCCACCATCCCAAAAATGGATGATGGATGTCTCCTTAAAAATGTAGTGGGCCACACCAATGATGAATGGAGTGGATTTAACATGATTTAGTGGGACCCACTTCATTCTAGGGAGAGAAAAGAGAGAGAGAGATAGGGAGAGAGAGAGAGAGAGATACACGGTGAGATAGAGGAGGGACCCCGCCACTATGGGCCCTCCATTTCATACATGCATACATCAAACGGGTCTCACCACATGTGGCCCAAAAATATGAGAAATGACGGTGGATCACCCACCTCTTGTAACCCTCCTTGCTTCCTTGCACTCCTTAGCTCCTAGCCTCCTCTTTCAATGGTGATTGATGATGATCTAACGGTTGAGATGAGAGATGTGAGAGTGTAGGGTAAAGTGGGCCACACTTGTTGTTTGGGAGGGAGAGAAGAGTTTGGACGTGTGAGAGGGAGAAAATGAGATAATGAGAGAGAGAAAAAAAGAAATAAAATAAAAGGAGAGGGAGGGATGGAGGGATGATGTCATGGGCATGGGTAGAGTTGAAAAAGAGAGAGAGAGAGTTGACTTGGGCTTGCTTGTGTAAGAGAGAGGCATGGGTTGTTGTACTTGGGTAAGTGTGACTTGACTTGTACTTGACATGAGTGATTGATTTGATTGATGGAACATCTCGTAGAGATTCCCTCGAAGTTCGCAACGTGCGGTGTTTTATTCGAATTGAACGCAGGTCGACATCTTCTAGCCTGGGTATCGGGTCGGTGTGCGAGTCGCGGCGTTGGAACCGCGGCGACGGCGCGGTCGCCAAGGTAGAGGTTTCGGGTCGAGTCGATTTGGCATGCAGGTCTCGTCTTAGGATCGTGCGCAACGTCAGATATGGGTCGAGGATTGCCGGAATTCGACCCGTAGGATCGCGGAAGCCTACGGAATGGTACGGACTATTGTACGGGTCTTACATTAAGTTCTTCCTGCATAGCTACTATCCAGTTTTCATTAGAAAGAGCTTCTTTTACATTTACCGGTTCAATCTGGGATGTAAAGCACATGTAATTACATATGTCTTCTAGTTGTCTGCGAGTGCGCACACCAGTGAGAGGGTTTCCAAGAATTTAAGCAGTTGGATGATCTTTAACAGCCCTTCATTCAGAATTGTTTTGACTTGATGAAGTATCGAGTTTGTCAATTAGAAGAACTTCATCATTATCTGAACTTGGGGTAGGTGTATTCAAATGATCGTCTATGACCACATTAATTGATTCTTGAATAACACCGGTCCTTTTGTTCAGTACACGATATGCGCGACTGTTTAAAGAGTATCCTAAAAAGATTCCTTAATCACTTTTTGTGTCAAACTTTTCCAAATTTTCACGGTCACGCAAAATATAGCACTTGCTACC
Source organism: Magnolia officinalis (assembly GCA_021015155.1). Lineage (NCBI taxonomy): Eukaryota > Viridiplantae > Streptophyta > Magnoliopsida > Magnoliales > Magnoliaceae > Magnolia > Magnolia officinalis. The sequence continues at coordinate 41,336,928 of JAJHSJ010000011.1, forward strand.
AAAAACTTGAAAGTATTTGACAGTAGGCTTTTTATCGAACTCATTTCATAAGCGGTTTTATTATTAGATTTACATATATAAACCTGATTAATAATATAGCAGACAGTTTCACTGCTTTAGCCCAAAGATTTTTAGGGAGCTTCATACTATTCAACATTACAGTTCCCATTTCTTGAAGCACTCTATTTTTCCTTTCCACAATTCCATACTGTTGAGGAGTTTTGGGTGCAGAGAATTGATGCCATATTCCCTGATTGTTACAGAATTTCTCAAAACTACTATTCTCGAACTCATATCCATGATCACTATGGATCATACAAACTTGAGAACCTTTTTCACTTTGGATCCGTTTGAGAATCCTTTTAACTTAATCAAGGGTTTCTGATTTATCCCTTAAGAAGGCTACCCAAGTGAATCTAAAAAAATCATCCCCGATTACCAAGATGTATTTTTTGCCACCTCGACTCTCCGTCCTGGTAGGTCCTATAAGATCCATATGGAGAAGCTCGAGTGGTCTTGATGTGGCATTGGAGTTCACCTTTTTGTGAGAGCTCCTTGTTTACTAGCCATACTGGCATTCACTACATATCTTGTCTAAATTTTGTAATTTAGGTAGACCTCTTATTAGTTCTCCCTTGCTCAATCTGTATAAATTACGGTAGTGTACATGTCCAAGGCGTTTATGCCATAATTCTGTTGACTATGTAGCATGATTGATTAGATAAGCTACCATCGCTTACAATATAGCAGTTTTCAGAAGTCCTACGACCAGTTAATATTACAGAACCCTTTTTGTTTAAGATTTCACAACCTTTATTAGAAAATTTCATGCTATGATTATTATCACATATTTGAGATATGCTTAACAGGTTTTGTTTTAGCCCCTCAACATATAAAACATTCTTAAATAAGGGAAGGTTATAGAGTTGAACCGTAACTTGGCCAATAATCTTGCAGTTGCTACCATCACCAAATGTGACTGACCCATCAGTCATATCTTTAAGATCGGTGAATAAGGTCTTGTCGCCCGTCATATGCCTTGAGCATCCACTGTCTAAGTACCACTTCGAATGGTTTGTAGCTTTGAAAGCAGTGTGGGCAACCAAGCAAGTAACTTTAGGAACCCATTTCATTATTGTTTTGGGTTTAGGAGTATAGTTGGTCTTCTTGTATTTGTAATTGATATACGAGTGACCCACTGAGTTAGATTTTAAGAGCTCCTTAAGCAAATCAACTATTTTTTCAGCTGAAGGGTTTTGGTTTTGAGTTTTATAGTTGACATAATTACTTTTAGGTTTTTGAAAAGTTTTAGCATTTTTAGAAAAACTTTGATTAATACTTTTTCCTTTTGAGTTAGAGGTTTTTTCTCTAACAAACTTAGGAGGAGTATTCTTCTGTTTAGAAGGTATATTTTTATCATAGCCCAACCCGGATCTGTCGCCACATTTTCTAGATCCGGATAAAAGTTTTTCAAACTTCGGATCTCCTTGGGCATACCTCCATGTATCCTTTGAACTCAAAAGTGAAGATTTTTCAAGCTTAAGTTTGTCATTTTTAGATTTAAGATTTTCAATCTGGGAGGTTTTGAATTCTAAATCATGTTTAGACTTTTTAAAACAATCTGAAATATAAGATTTTTCTAAAACAAGATACTCAAAATTTTCTTTAATTTTTAAAAACTTTTCTTTTTGAAGTTTTAGTTTTACGACAATTTTACAACTTTTCTTGTATAGGGCACTGTAAGCATCTTGAAGATCTTCTTCATTTTCATGATCAATATTCAGATTTTCTTCACTAGTTGAATTATCATGATCTGAAAAAGTGAACTTGGCTAGACTCATAAGGGCCTTAACTTCATTGCCCGACTCGGTTTCAGAATATTCTGATTCCGAAGAGGCTTCAGTGCCAGAAAATTCGTCCCAAGTAGCCAACATTCTTTTCTTTTTTAGGTTTGTCCTTTTTAGGAATTTGTTTGCTAAATTCCCATATTCTTGGCAGTTGTAACATTGACTATCTTTCAAAGATTTCCAAGTTTTAGATTTAGGTTTAGATATTTTCTTATCATTTGATTTTTGAAAATCAACCCTCTTTTTTACTTTTGAAAATCTTGTAAAACTTTTTCGCTAAAAGAGCCATATCGTCTTAAGAATTTTCTAAATCGGAGTTTTCTTGAAAAATATGTTTAGAAGACTTAAGAGCAATAGATTTATCTTTAGGACCTTTAAAAGTTAACTCGTAGGTTTGTAAAGACCTAACCAACTCTTCTACCCTCATATTGTCTGTATCACGAAGTTCCTGGATCGCGGTTACCTTAGAATTGAACCGTTTAGGTAGTGAGCGTAGTATCTTTGTACACACTTTACTTTCTGGGATTTTATCGCCAAGCCCCACATAGAGTTTATAATATCATTTAATATAGTGTAGAAGTCCATAAACATTTCATTTTCCTACATATGAATATCTTCAAATTTGGTTGTGAGGAGTTGGACTTTAGATTTTTTGACAATTGAAGTACCCTCGTGTGTCATTTCTTATATATCCCAAGCTTGCTTTGCAGTATCACAGGATATAATTCTTTTGAACTCATTCGGTGATAGTGCGTAAGTGATTGCATTTAGTGCTTTTGCATTGGCACTACTCTCACTTTTCTAAAGAGTGGTCCATAAGAAATATGGTGTTATTCTTATTGATTTTGAACCATTGATACCAGTCACTTCAGTGGTAGGTGGGTTCCATTCAGTCACTGTGGCAAGCCACACTGTCTCATCCATTGATTTGAGGAAAATCCTCATCCTGACTTTCCAATAGGCATAGTTGGAGCCATCAAAGGGTGGAGGCCTACTGACTAAAAGGCTATCAAAATTTGACATCTTATATATAGCTTAGATCGTTAGCTCAGGAAATGAATTCAAGAATAAAGCAATTGAAACAAGCTATTAGGCTTTGCTACCACTTGAAAAGGCCAAGCTATATGTCCTAGAGAGGGGTGAATAGGACTATGCCAAATTAAAATTTAACAGCGGAATTCAATCGAAAATAAGATAGCCTTATAAACAAATAAATAAAAGACAATATTTTAATTAAATCAATGAACAAAAATGAAAAGCAACCTTAAATAAAGAGTTTGATACTAATGTTGTTCTAAGGACAACCTTTGCACCATAAAAACCAAGGGTTTATGGCAGGACAACCTTACTAGAACAAATTGAATATCAAAACTCAAATAGAAAGGAAATAAAGGAAATAACAAGAAATAAATTCTAAACTATTACAACATTCCCCACTTTGCATGAAATGTAAATATTACAACATTCACATCCACATATACATTCCACAAATCTAAATGATTAAAGATATAGAAATTAAGTAAACATCCAAATCACAAAACACACTGATATATAGTGGTTCACATGTGTGTTCACCAACTGTTAAACAACAACCACACAGCTTGCTACTCCACTCCTAATATCCTCACATAGGGGATATCAGCGTTCACTATGAAAATAGGTGTCACAGGTTCACATAAAACCTTTACAATTGTGTCTTTCAAATGGGCTTACACAATTCAAAAACCCCACTTCTGAGTTTTTCTGGCTTTCCTCAGATAACCACACAAATTGAGATTTTTTTGGCTTAACCTCAGACAAAACCAAAAGATGGAAATTTACAATAAAGTAAATTACCTGGATTTCTCCTTTTGTAGAAGCCCAGAAGAACCAATCGGAGTAGGAGTTCGAATGTATAAGTTCAATGTCCAATACTCACTTTAAAATAGTTCTAAGTTCTAATTGATTTTAAATTAAACCATTTGGGCTAGCTAGATTTGATTTTGATTCCAAGAAGAAGGAATACAACAATTTCTCTTTTCAATTTAGATTGGAATATAGAAATAAAATCAAATACACAAAGCTAATAAAAGAGAATGTAAAATATGCACAGAGTAGCTTAAAATGAACACTAACTTATCTTAGAGTGATGCCTTGAATTTTCTTGAATTAAGTTTTAAATCACTAAAATTTGTGCTCTATTTATAGTTGCAGAAATCGCGTCTACAACTGGTCGTGTGGCCACCACGACTGGTCGTAGGACAAACTGCATTTTGAAACTTTAAGCGCGATCTGGTAAAACCGTTCCATGACTGGTCGAAGGTAGTCCACGACCGGTCGTCTGCACTCTACGACTGGTCGTGAACCACCCATGACTGGTCGTGAGACGTAAAGTTTAGTCGTTGGAGTTTGAGTCGAAGATCTAGGACTCGTCGAAAGACGAGTCGTGACCATTCTTATGACTGGTCGAACAGTCTCCAGGACTGGTCGTAGAATAACCAAAAAATTCTGAAAAATTGAAACAACTTAGGACTGGTCTTGGAATTTCTTGGACTGGTCGACCCAGTGCCAGGACTAGTCGAACAAGGTCCAGAACTAGTCTTAGAACAGACCAAATTCATGTAAAAAGATTCATCTTGAATTATGTATACAAAATGACCTACCCTAAGGTCAAACTAAGGTCTATCATACTTGGGACATGAAGCATGAACATTGAAACTTCATTCTATCAGATGATGGTTAACCTTTGAACCTTATGAAGCTTGAGATCTCTACATGATGTAGCTTGATCTTGAGATCTTTTACAATTGGAAATTAAACTTCATCTTAAGTTGTACTTGAGTCTTGAAATGCACTTGAGTCTTGAACAAACACTCTTCTTATCGATGTAGCTCTGAACATTGATGCGTACAGAAGAGGATAAAATACATGACCTTGCATTTCTTGAAGTCGATTACCATACTTGACTTGAAGCATTGTGATGTCATATCTTGAATCATATATATATCAATGTACAAACACAAGACACCGATAGAGGTTTTGATACAACAAAAATTGACAACCAAATGAGCATGAGACCATAGCACTTACAAACCGGTTGATAAGGTCACACGGACCTGGATGAAGGGAAAACACAAATAGAAGCTTGATCCGAAGCTTTTGGAGCCTGAAGAAAGTTTTAATGGTGGGAATTCAATCACTGTCTTATTTTTGGCACCATATCTTAAAATGAGCTGGCAAAATGAATATAGAGTGTGGATACACAACACATACATCGGTGTAGGCAACACAACCTCACATGGTAAGCTGTTACCCCTACCTCACCTGATCTGCATCTGTCTTTGTTGGGCGACAGGTCAGGCTTGATACTACCAAAATGATTGCAACTCAGGCCTTGCTCTGGCATGTCCTAATGTTGGGCCTGGGCCCAGGGTCTTAACTTGGGATCTGGTAGACCTTGCATGGGCTCAACCTCGTCACTTTTGACGTAGGGAAGGATGTGATGAGGTTAAGAACTTTCTTCCTCAAAGATAAGTACTCTAAATCAATAGAGTTTCTATGGACCCTTTATATAAATTCCTCAAGGGAAGAAAATAGAAAACAATTTCTAAAAATTTTGAAAATAAATTGATTGATAATAAAAATGAGTTTACAATCCTTTAAATAGTGATACCAATCCTAAGAAGAGGTTTCAAAATCAAACCCCAACTCAAACTCTCTACAATCATGACTTACTATAAATAGTAAAGTTATTATTTATAGACAGTCATGATTTCTACTAGACTTCATGGTTTTCAAAAAAATAATAAGTGTCCAATTTGGCCTAACCACGTTATTCTTATAATTTTCTAAGCCCTTTTGTCCAATTTGGCCTAACCACGTTATTCCCCTAAATTTTCTAAGCCCTTTTCATGTTGGGCATGACTCCTAAAACTCAATGGATCAAAAGTTATGATTGAACTAAAACTTACTATATATAGTAAAAATAGAAATAAAATAGAAATTTGACCATCAATCTAATGGAATCTCATAAATTTGGCGTGACCAACCAGGCATAGCAGGGTTGGTTGGTTAAAGTAGCTTTTCCTACCCAAAATGATGTATGGTATGTGGAAAAACTCATTCCGGTTTGCGAGATATGCCTATTTTAAGGTTCCGAGTGTCCAGATGACTTTTGCCTCTAATCGAGCCTTCTCTGGTCCATCTTGGCCATGAAATTGTTTGTAACCCGCTCTACATAAACTTCACAGGCCTAAGTCTAAGGAACTAACTAGTTGATTAAAAAAAAATCCATTCCTCCCGGCAGTACAAGTGAAAGTGCTCCTGGTTGCATATGTCACTTCGACAGCCCAATTGACTCATCTCAACTGTCCATTAAGTCTAGAACGGTTTTCATGTGGCTACTATGTAAATTTGGCTGATCAGATGATCGAATCAACCTTTGATTTGTCCTTATTATTTATGTAGCCATCATCATTTCAACATGTTGATGCTGTTTTCTAGCTGACCCTCTGCGGTTGACCCTCCTAAACCTGCACAGGTGAAAAAGAGAAACAAAGGAGACCCTGGCTAGTGCAGGGGACTCTCCGATGCCTAAGTCAGGAATGGGGTATTTTGTTGTAGGATAGGGTATCCAAAGAGGAGACACCAGTCGAGTGCTAGGGTAAAAAAATAAGTGTACCTTGGATGGTTGGAGATACCTCTATATATAGGGAAGGGAGCACAATTGCACGAGGACTCTTCCCTGATATCTTGGAGATCTATTCAGATATAGGATCTTTGCGAGATTATTGGCTTCCGAAGTTATCAGGATTTGATCTTATCCCCCAAAGATATTGGGAGAGATCTTCGGGATGTTAGGAGATTCTTCGAATCTGTATCTCAGATTGGGTCAGCTCCTACAGGCGTGTAATGACTTGGGAATAAACGACACCGATTCATTTGATAAAACAGCATTCACCATCTTCGACCGATCACTGGGCCGGAGGATCCGTGTTGTAACATCCCGGATTTTTGCCAACCTGGAATTAGACGTCCTTAGGCAATGGGTCGTTCCTAACGCCTTATTAACTTGTCAGAACTCAATCCCAAAGTCTAAAACCGCTTTTGAACCCATTTCCTTCACAAATCCCACCCTTCACTACTTTGTTCTTAAATTTTTCTAAGTACTTTCACCCTAGACACTATCTTAAACTAACTGAGTAGTATAACTTGGATTACTTTATATATATTCTACAAAGGCCTAGGTACCACCTCAGAAAGAAATTACTCACGACTAAATCCTTTAGAAATTAGGTGAGAATTAGCCAGTGTTAAACTAGAGTCCCTGTGAAATTATCACCAATCACTTTAAATACAATCTGCAAGACCTAAAACTTGTAGAATCGTTGACGCTACATTACCCTAAAATCTAGGATCAATCTCATTTCCCGACTGCTCTCGGGAGCATCTCGAAACTCCGTATCAGATCTGGACCGCACGTCAGAAGCCCGATTAACACGAAGTTAAGGAATTAGGACCGCCTTGCTGGGCTTGACAACCATCTCGAAATCAAATCCAGATAGTGTCCCTGTGCCATTCGCTTGAGCTCGGAGTGAAGAGTGTGAGAAATGTGAAATTAATTCAAAATAAAATAGAAATTTATGAAATCTGGCACCTCTCGCTTGCGGATCAGTATTAAGTAACCAGACCGTCAGAATCAGACCAAATTACACCCTTGGATCAAGGGAAATTTCATACACAGGTCAATGTACTTGAAATCCATGATCGAGTTTCACTGACCGTTGAACTGAAACTGGTCCGCCATTTGCGATCTGGAATCCCGACTGAAACGAAAACTTAGCCATACCTAGATCCAGTGATAGTGAGCTTAAGTCCGACCGCACGCAGAAAAGGGCCCGCCAGAAGTGCTCCGTTGAGCTGAAACAGGTCCACTTTAGATATAACCGAAGTATACCTTGGCCTGGAGTCTATTTCGGTGAGATTTTAGGCTATATAAGGACCTTAAACCCTCTCTCATTTCAGATATACGAATTTGAGAAAAACCCTAGGAAAAGAGAGAGAAAAGAGAGAGAAAGTGAGAGAGAAGTGGGAGCATCTCCCTGTTATGCTTCCCTGCTGCTATACACCTCGTTCTAATCGCTTTCCCGGCGATTCTGGCTTCATTTCTAGGTAAGAAACCCTAACCCTAACCTGTTTTGGGGTTTTGATAGTTGTAGGTTATGAAATAGTTAACCTATTTCAATCTATAGGTTACTAAACTGTCAAATACGAAAGCTTAACAAAGCTATCGGATCCGTTACGATTCTACGACAAAAGGTGCGGACTCTAGGTGTATAGGTTATGGTTTTCAACGCTTTCAATGTCAGATAATGATAGATTCATGATCTGCATGCAATTGCACATCTACAAAGTGTTGTCTGTTTTCCGTTTTGATTGAAGATGAAGAATATGGAATTTTACATACTCTAGGTATTTGTAGAAAGTACTGTATACGTATAAATTTTGGAAATGTGTTTGCCATGATTACTTGCTGTATTAATATATGATATATGGATAGAATACTTGTTTGGCGAAAGGACTCGCCCTAATTCATGTTTTTGCTAATATACACTATGTATGTTAAAATAGTGTATTCTAAGTGTTTGTGAAAATGACCGAATGAGTATAGAATTCACATTCGTGCTCGCCATGACTAATTATCATCGATATATGATCGTTGTATAGGCGATACCTCTTTGGACGAAAGGATTTTCCGTAATTCACGCCACGGCCAATATACACTATATATGTTAAAATGTGTAGCCCAAGTGTTTGTAGAAATGACTGAATGAATATGGAACTTGGATTCCTGCTTGCCATGACTATACGTCGTGGGAGTTCGCGTGTTATCCATGGGGCAGCTCCCTAGTGAAAGGATTTGGCTTAATACCTATGTGATCAACATATGTCAGGTATGTTGATGTATGTAATCTAAAATGTTTGTTGGAATGTCTGTATGAGTAGTAGTTAGTAAATTGTAATGCATAAAGGTGTTGAGATAGGATTCTCAGCTACCTTAGTGATGGGCATGATTTCCTTCATGTAAGTTGTTTAGTTTAACCACTTACTGGTTTATGAAACATATGTGCTTGAATTTCCTGTTTGCATTCTGTTTTATAACATGCTTGATAATATGTTTGAATTACTTGTTTATTTAATTTTGCTCTGGCTACTTTACATGTTTAAGTTGTATTCCATAAATCTGTGAAGGGTGATGGGGGAGTGGAGCAACGAGTGCGTGCAACAACCCTGGCAGCCCTAAGCGAATATTATCAGACTTGATTGTATGATTTGAATCTTGATCCATTACTGCTTTAAATATCTGTAATTGAATGTGATTGGGGCTAATATTATAGTCCAGGCAATCGGTAACGGGATTGAATTCGTGGCTGTGATTCAATTGTCACATGAGATGTGTTCGACGAACCCTAGTCGTACTTCTGTTGGCGATAGTGGTTGGCCACACGAAGTGCTTATGCGCTTCATATCGTTCAACTTGTTGTGCGCTCGAGCTAGCCGAGCTCGTCAAGTAACCCGATCTGTCTTATGTATGTTCACCATGTTTGGACGCCTCTGCTTGAACCTAGGGTACCAAACTTACCAGTGAAATCCCCTCTAATCATGGTACTTCGATCCGCTAAGACTCGTGAGCCGGGCATGGTGGTATGGGATACCGTGGTTGAGCTGTCGGCCTACGCTGGGGCCACATGCCTCCCCGTAGTGACCAGTGAGCAACCAGACTAGTGAGACGATTATGGTGGTATGGGACACTATATTCGTGATGTCGACCTACATTGATAAGGTGATGGGGGAGTGGTGCAACGTTTGCTAGCAATAGCCCTGACAGCCCTTTGTAGTGACCTCGAGCATACTCTGAATTTTCGGTGAGGTGACGAGTTTTGCCGCAGTGTATAGAGTATGAACTAGGCCTGTATCAATTTAGTGATGAACCGTTAAAAGGGTGATGGGGGAGTGGTGTAACGGTTCCGTGTAATAGCCCTGGCAGCCCTTGCAGCGACCTAGAAACACACAATCGTATGAGATTAACTAGGACTGACGACCCTAGAATGGATCATGTTTGGGAATGATACAAGGGAGGTACCTTAGTTTCCCAATACTGTTGTTTGAAATGGACTAATAAAAACTCGGTAATCATGCTCATCATCGCATTGCATGTGCCTGAAAGATGTGGAGCACTGAGGGATGAAAGCATGCCGCGAACGTAAGATGATGTCACACGAGGGTGTGTGTGGTGAGGGCATACATCATGACTGCATTCATACTTGCATTAATAAGAGTATTTAGAATTGTTTGATTGTGCTGGTTTATCATTACTGCTTGACTGAGTTGATAACATGTTAACCTATGCACTATTGTTCCACTGAGTTGATCACTCACTCCCACGTTACGGGACGGTGTTCTGAACACCCACCAGACTTTGTCTGATTGCAGATGGCGACGCTACTCTTGAGGCGGAGCCAGACCTTTATGATGACAATGATGCTTGTTCGTATATGCTGTATGCTGACGGCTTCATGTGAACCGTGTCCTGATCGATGGGGTTATAGGGACGTTGACTAGAGGACCTTATACATTTGGTATATTTTAGTATTGTACTTATAAATAGTTAACCTGGTAACATTATCACACTCTGGACACTCACCACAGTTTATATAGTTTATATATCTATCACAGTCTTCCGCTTACAAATTTAACTGTCTCTGGAGTATGATATGCTTTTTTGGCTTAATCTCACTCATGTTCAATGCACTAATATAGACAACATTCAATCATCATTCATTTTGTTGCATAAGTGATGCGTTGGAACTCGGGAGTTGGGTTTATGCTCGACCCCCGATTTTCAGGGCATTACAAGATGGTATCAGAGTATGATTTGGATTAAACTGGACCTGGGTTATGGTCACACGACGCACTCTGATGCACTCTGACTTAGGAGGGAGCGACGGAATGTAGAAACCAACTTCGGATTTTCCAATTTCGCCGAACGGCGAAATCGACTGAAATCGACCGCTGAGATCGGGCCCGTACACACTCATGATCACGCGAAACGATCCCGAATCACTTCTAGGCCGTCAGTCAGCAAGTTTGAGTCGTTCCCTAGAAACGAATGTCCTTAGGTTGTGGGTCAACCACAACACCTTGCACTTAATCTCAAAGCCTAAAACCCCTTTTTGTCCAATTCCTTCAAAATCTCTCCTTGCACCACTTCATTCTTCAATTTTTTCTAAGTCCTTTCATACTAGACATAAATCCTAACGTATAAATAATAGAGAATAATACTTAAACAAAAATTTACTATAAATAGTAAATATATATAGAAATTAGACTTTTGATCATTCAAATTATGGAATCTCGTGAAATAAATGGGTTAGTTGGATAGATTAGCGCCTCCTACCACAAAATCATATGCTATAAGTCACATAAAATCATTCTGATTTGCAATTTGGCCCCGATACGGCTCAAACGGAGTCGTGGGCCTACCCACGCATGTCCAGGGGTACCCAGGGTGGGACCCATATGTTTTTGGGGGCATAGGGGTCACGAGGACCTCGCCCAACCGGCGAGGCATTGCCGGTTAGTCCAGTGGGTGGCGAGGGCCTCGCCAGTCAATGGGCTGGCCCGGGCGGGCCGCTCGGGCCGATGGTGTTTGGGGGCTAGGGGAACCCCCTGTTATGTAGGCCGTGGTTTAAAACCACCCCAAATGTATACTTCCTTCACAAAATCCCCCTCCAAGCTCTCCATTTCCTTCCAAAATCTGATTTTCTCTCTCAAACCTCCACTCTAATCGCTCAATCTGTCATTTTCGGCCACAACCCATCCATAGCCATCGTTCACAGCCATCCCTACCTCCCTACCCTCTCCGATCTCTCTCATTTGGGCCCTTATATGCCCCATGTGAAGTTCAAAAACGTGTAAGCTCCCTACCCCTTCCATTTCTTCATTTCCTACATTTCTTTCCTTTCATTTGGGCCTTTACAACATCTGTTAAGAACCAAGTCCGTGGAGCATCAGACCTCCAGCCCTTTCTTTATCTCTCTATCACTTTCCCTTCGTTTTTCATGGCTTTATCCAAGCTTAGTACGGCCATTTTCTTGGATGCCTAGTCATCCATGCCGTTGTCTCGTAGTTTGTTTATTGCTGCGTTAGGATTTTTGTGTTTTCATGTTGATGGAATGTGTAGAATGTTTGACAAGTCGGAGTTATACTTGACAAGTGTGAACTCCTTTCACCCCTCTGCCATTGCTCCTCTTGGCCTCGCCATTTCACACCCATATGGGCACAATGATTCACATTTTTGTGTCCCATAGCTTTCACAACCTCTAAATGTTGGGACGTTTAGGGGCCGTTTGGCCAACTGCATTAGGTGAGTAAGGCGGATAGAATTGTAAAAGTAATAATAAATGTATGTGTAGGTATGGTCCCTAGATTGTGTGTATCCCATGTTTTCCAATACCATGTTTGGAGTGTATGAAATTAAAAGTAAATCCCAGAATGTTCCTTTCCAAGTACACTTAGAGATTCATTATCCTGGGATTTGGAACTCTCATCTCACACTTTCCAACACAAGGCTCATTTTCCAAAGCCTATAAAATTAATCCCCACCCACCCTCCTACCAAACATGCCATTCCCAATCCCGAAGTGAGATTAGCAATACAATCCCATTTAATACAACTTAAGACCACTGGCCAAATAGTGTTGAAGTGATAAAGTCCCTTGATATACATTAACCCACCACACTCTGATAACTTAAGCTTTTAGAGTAAATGGTGGTTTGACAAATAGGCCCTTAGAGTTTTGGACCTAGAGTGGTGCTCCTAGATTTCGACAGACATGATCGTATAGGAAATCCAACAAATTAATAATGTGAACCTTAGGACCCTCTTAGTTGGAATGAGCATATGCGAAATGCTCGAGCGTCAGGTACAAACAACTCAGTCCCAATTAGGCAACTTTGACCCTAAGTGATAAAACCCTTCCTTGTATTAGAAATGATGTGAAATCATCTAGCGTATGAGCATAGACTTTGGACTACACCTAAATTAAGACTAGACTACCGGTTATATTAGAGAATGCCAGAGACCGATAGATGTAGCTAGGTCAAATCAATACACCTCTTAGATTTGGGTGGCGCAGCGAAAGCGTGGTGGACCCTACCCCACTGGCCCAGGATTGAAACTGTGCTCGTTAAATACGCACATTATAGAAGCCCTAGCAAGTTCTACTATGAAGAAATGTTTTAGGATGATCTAGTAAGATTTGATTCACCATTTCCTTGGACATAGATAATAATGAGGACTCTCTTGGACTAAGACCTAAAGGGCAACCTTAGAAATAGACAATTTGAACCTTCTTGTGATGGGCATTCCCTAAGTTTTTAGAGTGATCGGTCTACGGAGTTACTGAAATATACAACTGCGAAGCATTCGCGGCTTGACCCAATTCTCAATCCTGGGGGACTACCAATGGACTCTCTGCTGACGAGCAGACGACCAGGATCCAGCAGGATTCGGAAGGGATACGATGAGCTTTCTACCTTGGCCCAGTAGATGATCAATTTATCGGGATCAAGCCCACTATAACCGTCTCTCCGTGTTGGTCAAACATTGAAAACAACTATCTTACTCTAAATTGTTGGGAATTATCGTCAAGACTCCAAATAGGTAAATGAATAAATTGTAGCAAACCATCAGGGTATGAGAAATGGATAAAGAAATAAGTTTTAAGGGGGGTAGACTAAAATAAAATGAACCAGGCTAGTATATACCCTACCACGTGTAGGAACTCAAAATCAATAAAACTAAGGCAAAGGAAACAATTAAATCTTTCCTTATTACCCTTAACAAATTTTGGGGACAAAATTTTGTTTTAAGGGGGGTAGATTGTAACACCCGAATTTTTGCCAACCTGGAATTAGACGTCCTTAGGCAATGGGTCGTTCCTAATGCCTTATTAACTTGTCAGAACTCAATCCCAAAGTCTAAAACCACTTTTGAACCCATTTCCTTCATAAATCCCACCCTTCACCACTTTGTTCTTAAATTTTTCTAAGGACTTTCACCCTAGACACTATCTTAAACTAACTGAGTAGTATAACTTGGATTACTTTAAATACATTCTACAAAGGCACAGGTACCACCTCAGACAAAAATTACTCAGGACTAAATCCTTTAGAAATTAGGCGAGAATTAGCCAGTGTTAAACTAGAGTCCCTGTGAAATTATCACCAATCACTTTAAATACGATTGCAAGACCCAAAACTTGTAGAATCGTTGACGCTACATTACCTTAAAATCTAGGATCAATCTCATTTCCCGGCTGCTCTCGGGAGCATCTCGAAACTTTGTAACAGATCTGGACCGCATGTTGGAAGTCTGATTAACACGAAGTTAAGGAATTAGGACCGCCTTGCTGGGCTTGACAACCATCTCGGAAATCAAATCCAGATAGTGTCCCAGTGCCATTCGCTTGAGCTCGGAGTGAAGAGTGTGAGAAATGTGAAATTAATTCAAAATAAAATAGAAATTTATGAAATCTGGCACCTCTCGCTTGCGGATCAGTATTAAGCAACCAGACCGTCAGAATCAGACAAAATTACACCCTCGGATCAGGAAAAATTTCATACACAGGTCAATGTACTTGAAATCTCTGATCGAGTTTCACTGACCGTTGAACTGAAACTGGTCTGCCATTTGCGATCTGGAATCCCGACTGAAATGAAAATTTAGCCATACCTAGATCTAGTGTTAGTGAGCTTAAGTCCGACCGCACACAGAAAAGGGCCAGCTAGAAGTGCTCCGTTGAGCTGAAACAGGTCCACTTTGGATATAACCGAAGTATACCTTGGCCTGAAGTCTATTTTGGTGAGATTTTAGGCTATATAAGGACCTTAAATCCTCTCTCATTTCAGTCATACGAATTTGAGAAAAACCCTAGGAAAAGAGAGAGAAAAGAGAGAAAGTGAGAGAGAAGTGGGAGCATCTCCCTGTCATGCTTCCCTGCTACTATACACCTCGTTCTAATCGCTTTCTCGGCGATTCCGACGTCATTCTAGGTAAGAAACCCTAACCCTAACCTGTTTTGGGGTTTTGATAGTTGTAGGTTATGAAATAGCTAACCTATTTCAATCTATAGGTTACCAAACTGCCGAATACGAAAGCTTAACAAACCTATCGGATTCGTTACGATTCTACGACAAAAGGTGCGGACTTTAGGTGTATAGGTTATGGTATTCAACGCTTTCAATGTCAGATAATGATAGATTCATGATCTGCATGCAATTGCACATGTACAAAGTGCTGTCTATTTTCGTTTCGATTGAAGATGAAGAATATGGAATTTTACATACTCTAGGTATTTGTAGAAAGTACCGTATACGTATAAATTTTGAAAATGTGTTTGGCATGATTATTTACTGTATTGATATATGATATATGGATAAAATACTTGTTTGACGAAAGGACTCGCCCTAATTCATGTTTTTGCTAATATACACTATGTATGTTAAAATAGTATATTCTAAGTGTTTGTGAAAATGACCGAATGAGTATAGAATTCACATTCGTGCTCGCCATGACTAATTATCATGGATATATGATCATTGTATAAGCAATAGCCCTTTGACGAAAGGATTTTCCCTAATTCACGCCACGACCAATATACTCTATATATGTTAAAATGTGTAGCCCAAGTGTTTGTGGAAATGACTGAATGAATATGGAACTTGGATTCCTGCTTGCCATGACTATACGTCGTGGGTGTTCGCGTGTTATCCATGGGGCAGCTCCCTAGTGAAAGGATTTGGCCTAATACCTATGTGATAAACATACATCAGGTGTGTTGATGTATGTAATCTAAAATGTTTGTTGGAATGTCTGTATGAGTAGTAGTTAGTAAATTGTAATGCATAAAGGTGTTGAGATAGGATTCTCAGCTACCTTAGTGATGTGCATGATTTCCTTCATGTAAGTTGTTTAGTTTAACCACTTACTAGTTTATGAAACGTATGTGTTTGAATTTCCTGTTTGCATTCTGTTTTATAACATGCTTGATAATATGTTTGAATTACTTGTTTATTTAATTTTGCTCTGGCTACTTTACATGTTTAAGTTGTATTCCATAAATCCGTGAAGGGTGATGGGGGAGTGGAGCAACGAGTGCGTTCAACAGCCCTGGCAGCCCTAAGCGGATAATATCAGACTTGATTGTATGATTTGAATCTTGATCCATTACTGCTTTAACTATCTGTAATTGAATGTGATTGGGGCTATGATTATAGTCCAGGCAATCGGTAACGAGATTGAATTCGTGGCTGTGATTCAATTACCACGTGAGATGTGTTCGACGAACCAGAGTCGTACTTCGGTTGGCGATAGTGGTTGGCCACACGAAGTGCTTATGCGCTTCATATCGTTCAACTTGTTGTGCGCTCGAGCTAGCCGAGCTCATCAAGTAACCCGATCTGTCTTATGTATGCTCACCATGTTTGGACGCCTCTGCTTGAACCTAGGGTACCAAACTTACCAGTGAAATCCCCTCTAACCATGGTACCTCGATCCGCTAAGACTCATGAGCCGGGCATGGTGGTATGAGACACCGTCGTTGAGCTATCGGCCTACGCTGGGGCCACGTGCCTCTCCGCAGTGACCAGTGAGTAACTAGACTCGTGATCCGATTATGGTGGTATGGGACACTATATTCGTGCTGTCGGTCTACATTAATAAGGTGATGGGGGAGTGGTGCAACGATTGCGAGCAACAGCCCTGGTAGCCCTTTGTAGTGATCTCGAGTATACCCTGAATTTGCGGTGAGGCGACGAGTTTTGCCGCAGTGTATAGAGTATAAACTAGGCCTGTATCAATTTAGTGATGAACCGTTAAACGGGTGATGGGGGAGTGGTGTAACGGTTCCGTGTAACAGCCCTAACAGCCCTTGCAGCGACCTAGAAACATACCATCGTATGAGATTAACTAGGACTGACGACCCTAGAATGGATCATGTTTGAGAATGATACAAGGGAGGTACCTTAGTTTTCCAATACTGCTGTTTGAAATGGACTAATAAAAACTCGGTAATCATGCTCATCATCGCATTGCATGTGCCTGAAAGATGTGGAGCACTGAGGGATGAAAGCATGCCGCGAACGTAAGATGGTGTCGCACAAGGGTGTGTGTGGTGAGGGCATACATCATGACTGCATTCATACTTGCATTAAAAAGAGTATTTAGAATTGTTTGATTGTGCTGGTTTATCATTCTGCTTGACTGAGTTGATAGTATGTTAACCTTATACATTTGGTATATTTTAGTATTGTACTTGTAAATAGTTAACCTGGTAACATTATCACACTCTGGAGACTCACCACAGTTTATATAGTTTATATATCTATCATAGTCTTTCGCTTGCAAATTTAACTGTCTCTGGAGTATGATATGTTGTTTTGGCTTAATCTCACTCATGTTCAATGCACTAATACAGACAACATTCAATCATCATTCATTTTATTGCATAAGTGATGCGTTGGAACTCGGGAGTTGGGTTTATGCTCGACCCCCGATTTTCAGGGCTTTACACGTGTCCCCTTCAGCTGGGCGCTAATGGTTCTTGACCTTGTCAGGGGACGTCGCCGACCTGTAATCGAATGTTGACTGATCTATGGCCGTCCAGTGGATGAGCTATGGCCAGATAGTAATCGATCTGGGGTCGACCTATGGTCGATCTCTAGCAGACTTATGACCGACCTATGAGTGTTCTTTGAGTGTCCTTACAGTTGCCTCAACCTCCTTGAAGGTCGGCCTATTTCTAGACATAGATGCCTTATCAGGCTCGATTTTTACTAGGCCCATGCTGGTTTAGTAGAGTTAGTCCATTCCATAAGCCGACTTATCGACTTGTCAATTTTTCCCCAATAGTGAACCCCCCTTACTTTTCGAGTTGATCTATGGAGGTTCGGAAAGTAAGCTAATGTAGTGAGGTCGGCTTATGCGTGGATTAGGTTGAGTTGTATCGTCATAAATGGCAAGTATGGCGATCAACACGGTAGTTGAAGCAAGTAAGTCCGTAATCATGACGTGTTGTTTTGTGGCTCGAGGTTACGTGGGGCACCAAGCCGTCTTTTTGACGACGGACCAACGAGGTTGTGACGCGTCGCATCGTTCTCAGTATCGGGGTCGAGCAACGCATGGGGTTACACCACGTGTCGAGTTGGGGTAGTTGAGGGGTCGTTGTACGGACTCGCATTGATGGATGTCTTTAATGACTGCCACATAACACTACTATATAAGGGAGGCCCTAACCCTTAGGGTCTTTTCTTTTACATTTCTGTTTCTTCCCTCCTTCGTCTTCCTCTTCTTTTTTGGGCAATTTTCGGCGTTCGTTTTCTTCCGTAATCAGGCTAGAGTCTTGCTCGTCCCCTTCCCGGTGAGCTCCATCTCCCCCTCTTTTTTTTCTATTTCCGAGTAATTTTACTCGTAAGAATCACCATGTCAAGCTCATTGAGCTCGCGGGAGCGGGCCTCTGGCGGTGACAGTGGGGCGAGTAGTCACCATAGGGTAATGTCGAACCCAACGTCGCCGCTGGTGATGATGGCGGACATCGATTTCCGGTCGTCGTCGTCGAGGGCATTAAAAAGGTCTCCAGCACAGAGGCCGATGCCTGTGGTTAGGGGGTTGAATTTGTCCCCAGCGCATAGGCCAGTGCCCATTCCTAGGGCATCAAGTATATCTCCGGTGAAGGAGCTGATAGTTATGGGGCGCAACCCTTCCGGCGAGGTGGACCCAGAAGAGTCCGATGATGAGGAGGGTTCGAGGGGTCCGGTGCCCTCGCCCTTGACTGAGGAGGAGCTAGCTCGTATCAGGCTCGAATACCACGTCCCCGAGTTAGTAGTTCTTCGGCTTCCTTCGTCGAACTAGCTTCCGGACCAACCTCCAGAGGGGGCCGTCGCGATCTTGAGGTCGCCCTTCAGTGTGGCCTGTGGTTTCCTTTATAAAGAGTGGTTATTAGTCTGCTAGCTTGCCTAAGCTTAGCCCTGGGATAGATGATCCCGAACGGGTCGAGGGCCTTGATCCGTTGCGTTGTCCTGTGTGTTGAGCTAGACTAGCCTGAGCTCTACGTGGGCGAGTTCCTTCACCTGTACTAGTTAAAACTGAAAAAGCTGCAGCTCGGCTGGTACTACTTCTCTGCCTGACGGAGTACTGGTGGGCCCTTATAACTGACCCTCCGACCTCCAATAAAAATTGGAGGGACAAATGGCTCTAGGCCTTTAGGTACTGGGAGTCGGCTGAGCCAGAATCAACTCAGCCCCTAGTCCCCCGAGCTTCCTCTGACCCAGGTCAGTATTTTTGTTGTAGTAGTCGTTCGTCCTTTAGTTGGTTAGCTTTCACTGTCATCTAACCTTGTAACATGTGTTTTTTATTATAGCTATTCCCAAGCATCGTCCTATGCTCAGCAGCGAATTACTTGCTCAGATCAGGGTTTTGCAGGTAATTGACGGGGATAAAAGGTCTTGGAGAGTACTTCTTCAGCTCGAGCTACTCCTTAATTCGAGCTTAGAGCTTGTAAGAACTTAGGTAAGATCTTCAGTCAAGCTCCATAACTTAGAATTTTCTCAAGGACTTTTCTCACATATTGCTCTTGCACATTAATGCAAAGATGCCTGAAGCTTGACTCTTCATCCGTCCTCCCTCCAAGGTTCGTGTGTCCCCTCGAGATGAGTTGGCGGTGCCAAAAAATAAGAAATAGAAGACCTCCTCTAAGACCAAGGGGAAGGCTAGCTCCACTTGCCCAATCGTCCTGAAGGTCGAGGGAGAGGGCATGGAGGTGGAGACCTCCTTTGAAGCGGCGGGAACAATTGGTCGAAAAAGTGTTACCCCCGCCATGATCCAAGGACTTCTGAGCTTCCTGCCAAGGCTCAGTCTATGGGGAGGGTGGAGGCTGAAGAGAGGTGAGGGAGCCTTCGTCGAACCGTGGAGGGGATCCTCCTCTAGGCAGACTATCATACGTCCGAGAGGAGTTCGTCAGCTTATTCGACTCTCCCATGGAAATGGTTCTCCCGCATGTGTCAACGAGCCTTCTCGGGGTAAGTACATCGTCCAAAGCTGATTTGACTACCATTTCTGGTTGCTCATCTTCACCTTTTTCCTTTCTCTATAGTTCGCCCTGTGGGTATTGAAGGCACTGCCGAGTTTGCTCAGATGCATGATCGAGAGGAGGAGGTCGATCAAAAGGCGGCCCAGTTGGAGGCTCGGGCTTCGACTACTGAAGCCAAGCTAAAGACTGTGAAGATGGCTCTTGAAGTGTCTTTCACTGAGAAGGCTGAGGTAGTTGGGCAGCTGGAAGAAGCCAAGGGCTGGCATGATGAGTGCCACACTCGGCTCGTCGAGACCGATGCGAAGCTGGAGAAGCTCAAGAAGGAGAGCAAGGTTGTGATCGCTCTAGATCGGAAGGAGGTTGTCCAGGAGTTTGAGTCATCTTAGGCGTTCCTAGATGACAGGGATAACCTCTATCATCAAGGTTACATTGAGTGTGTGAGGGCGAGGAAGGAGACCTTCCCAGAACTTGATCTCTCTGCTTTTGATAAGCAAGAGTCGAGTTCCGATGGGTTAGGCGATGAAGCGGCTCCTGAAAGGCTCCTGAGCAACCTTCTGAGGCTCGAGGCTCGACTTTCTTTTGCAAAGAAGTATGTCCTTCATCCTACTCTACCTTTCCCTTTTTCTACTTCTAGCACTTCAAGCACTGCTCGCCTATGCCTTTTTTGGCTTCAAACACTTCAGTCATCTGCAGATCGATGTACATGTATTTTTCTAGGATATAACCGATGTAATCACGCCCTTTGGACTTTATTAATGAAAATACTTATTTTTCTTGAATTTTGAATTTCTTAGCTGAGTTGATCGTCTTTTATTTCATATGAGTAGGTTGGACTGAGCCTAAGTCGTAACTCGAGCATCAGTCGGATATTACTCGGGGAATTACTGAAACCAGTCCAAGCCAGTTAGCTTAAACATAGTTCGGTGGTCAATCGGATCAGGATCACTGATTGATCAGATCTTAGTTGGGAATTGATTTGATAACCCGCTGAAGCTTTATTATAATTCAAAGTCGAGTAATACATAATGAGCATCGTACCAACCTAATTTAGGTGTAATAGATCTTCAAATGCTCAGCGTTCCATGGATGCAGGAGCAGTTGGCCAGTCAGATCCTCTAGTCGATACGAACCAAGTCAGCTTATGCTCGATATCACATAGGATCCTTCCCAGTTCGGACCTAAGGTTCATGATCCTATCTCCTTGGTATTCTGGAACGTCTTCCAAAGAACTAAATTCCAACTCAAAACCTTCTGACCTTAACCCGTGCATTATAAAAGCGCGATACCTATTGTTGACGAACGATGGTCCGAGTTCGACCTTGTTACCTTTGCTCCTCAAGAAGGTCGAGATTGAGGGTCATAAGCTCGATATTGGCTTATTCATTGAATTAGTCTGTCCAGGCTGTATGTAGTCTGATCTCTAATGGAGTGACTGCCTCTATTCCATATGTTAAAGAGAAAGGGGTCTCCTCGGTAGCTGTTCGTGCTGTACTTCGATATGCCCAGAGGACTTTTAGGAGTTCTTAAGCTCACGCTCCTTTAGCATTCTCAAGCTTGGTATGGAGATGATGCTTAATGATCTTGTTAACTGCCTTGACATGTCATTCTCTTGCGGATGTCGTGGCGACGAGTAGACGTTGTGAATTCCGAGGTTCTTACATATCTCATGATACTGCTTGTTATCGAATTGTTTCCCGTTATCGGAGATGATGGTCCGAGGAATCTCAAACCTGCATATGATATTCTTCCAAACAAAGTCTATGATCCTTTGCTCAGTTATCTTTGTTAACGGTTTTACTTCTGCCCACTTGGTGAAATAGTCGACGGCCACGACGATGAACTTGGTCTGACCTTTACCCATGGAAGTGGACCGATAATATCGATCCCCCATTGAGCAAACGGCCATGGCCCGACCATAGAGGTGAGCTCTTCTGGCGGTTACTGAGGTACATTTATGAATCTTGACACTTGTCACATCTCTAGACGTGCTTTCATGCATCATGCTGGATGGTCGGCCAGTAGTAACCTTGTCGAAAGACCTTATGTACTAACACTCGCCCTTCAAAGTGGTTTCCGCAGATTCCTTCGTGGATTTCCCTTAGGACGTACTTACTTCTTCTGGTTGGACGCACCTCAGGTCAGAAAGGAAGAATCCTTTCTTGTAAAGTATACTATTGAGTATGGTATATCTGGTAGCTTTTATATTCATTCGTCGTGCTTCTGTTCGATCTTCGGGTAGCTCACCGTTCTCGAGGTACTTGATGATCAGGTCCATCTAGGTTGATTACGAGCCGATCAGAAGCACGGCCGTGAGCTCGACTTCATTGATGCTTGGCCTGGCCAGAAATTCGATCAGGATGGATCTCAGGATTTCATCCTCGTCTGTTGTAGCGAGCTTTGCCAACATGTCAGCTTTTGAATTCTCGGCCCGTGGAATCAGGGTGATGTTGCATTTCTGAAAGTTTTCGATTAGTTCTTTGGCTCTTTGGAGGTAAGCCTCATGCACTCTTTCTTGGCTTGATAGGCATTAGCTATTTGGTTGACGAAAAACTATGAGTCGCTGAAGACTTCGAAATGTTGAGCCCCCATGTTTGCTGCTAATTTGAGTATGACGTGCAAGGCCTTGTATTCCACTATATTATTAGAGGCTTGAAATCCAAATCTTAAGGCATATTGCATGCACGTACAATCACGAGTCTCTAGGACTATCCCGGCCCCGCTTGCCTTAGAAACTGGATGAGTCATCAACATAGAGCATCCACTTGGGTGGGTCGAAAACAACCTGGGAGTTGGACGGTTCAATGATGTCTGGAGCGAGTTCTAGCCTGGGTAGGTCAGTTGTAGATCGGTCCTTGATCGGATCTTGCTCAGGAAAACGAGTTAGCTCAACAATGAAGTTGGCTACTGCCTGACCTTTGTTGCAGCCAGTGGTTGGCATTCGATGTCGAACTTACTTAATTCGATCACCCACTTAGTTAGTCGGCCTGAAGCTTCGGGTTTTTGGAGGACTTGACATAGTGGTTGGTCAGTTAGAACAATGATTATGTGAGCTTGGAAATATGGCCATAGGTGTCAAGAAGAGATAACCAAAGCCAGAGCCAACTTTTCCAACGTGAGATATCTCATCCCTGCAAAGACTAGAGCTTTACTGACGTAATAACTGGGAACTGCTTTCCCTCATACTCTCTAATCAATGATGAGCTAACTGCTGCATCGGATACAGCCAAGTATTCTCCTAGCTCGGGTTTAAAGAGCAAGGGTGGCGTAATAGGTATTGCTTGAGCTGCTGGAAGGCTGCCTTACATTCTTCAGTCTAATATACTATTTGTCTCCCTTCAACTGTTTGAAAAAGGGGAGACATTTGTCTGTAGCTCGGGACACGAAGCGGTTGAGGGCTGCT
Source organism: Magnolia officinalis (assembly GCA_021015155.1). Taxonomy (NCBI): domain Eukaryota; kingdom Viridiplantae; phylum Streptophyta; class Magnoliopsida; order Magnoliales; family Magnoliaceae; genus Magnolia; species Magnolia officinalis. The sequence goes on from JAJHSJ010000011.1 coordinate 41,360,302, forward strand.
ACTCTTCTAGTGAGCCTCTGTATGTCTTTGATCGTCTTTGGTAACTGCATGTCGAGGAGGGCCTTAATTTTTTATTAATTCACCTCGATCCCTCGCTGGCTAACCAAAAAATCGAGGAATTTTCCCGACCTAACGCCAAAAGCGCATTTGTTCGAATTTAATTTCATTTGGTATTTGCGAAGGATGAGGAACATTTCCTCTAAGTCGGCTACATGGTCTGTAGCTATGACACTCTTGACGAGCATGTCGTCGATATAGACCTCCATTATCCGCCCTATTTGGCAGGAGAACATCTTATTGACTAACCGCTGATAGGTCTCTCTTGCATGTTTCAAAGCAAATGACATCACGCGGTAACAATAAAGACCTTTGTCAGTGATAAAGGTAGTATTAGATTTATCTTCAGAGTGCATTACAATCTGATTGTACCCTGAATATGCATCCATAAAACTAAGTAATTCATGTCCCGTTGTACTTTCAACCAACTGATCGATTCTGGGAAGGGGGAAGCTATCTTTAGGGCAGGCTTTGTTCAGGTCTGTGTAGTTCATACAGACCCGCCACTTCCCGTTATCTTTTTTACTACTATGATGTTGGTCACCCAGACCGGGTAGTAGACTTCTTCAATGAAACCAGATTTAAGGAGTTTGTCGACCTCTTCTTCAATCACAGCATACCTCTTTGGGCTGAGAGCACGTCTCTTTTATCTAATTGGTCGGGAGGATGGATCGATGTTTAATCGATGCATGATGACGGCGGGATCGATTCCAGGCATGTCTTTGTGGGACCATGCGAAAATATCGACATAACGTCGGAGGAGAGCTATCATCCTGTCTTGTAATGGTGATGTCAAGGATAACACAATTTAGACAGTCTTAGATGGGTTAGACTCGTCCAGCGGGATTGGAATGAAGTCTTCCACGGGTCGGCCTCTCTTTTGAGACTCTTCGCGCGGATACAAGGACTCAATGGTCATTGCTTTACGCGGGGCTCTTAATGTCATCGCGTAGCACTGTCAGGCATCATGTTGATTGCCTTTAACGGTCCCAACACCTTGCTCGGTTAGAAATTTCATAGCCAAGTGGTAAGTTGATACCACTGATTGTAGGAGGTTCAGAATGGCCGTCCAAGAATGGCATTGTAAACAAATGGTTGGTCAACCACTAAGAAGTCGACCATCACGGTGGTTTGATTCTGTCCATCTCTAGCCAAGAGGGGGAACTGGACGACTCCTTTAGACATGACATGTCCGTCTGAAGAACCAAGTAATGGAGTTTTGACATGTCAGAGTAGAGACCGACTAACTCCCATCTTGTCGAAGGCTTAAGCGAAGAGCACATCTACTGATGATCCTATGTCGATAAGGATCTGAAATACTTTCCGGTTGGCTATGGTTAAAGTGATTACCAGTGCATCATCGTGGGGGAGGTGGATACCTCGGGTATCTTCCTCAGTGAAGGTCATACTGTATTTTTCCACCTTTCTCTCTTTCGAAGGTTAACCGAGGAGCGGAACTTCCTCCTCAGGGCGACTAATGCTTCTTGTATGCACCTTTCGTTCATTATTCGAGTCAACCCCACCTTCGCGGCCTCTAAAGATTGTGCGGATTTCTCCAGTTGGCTGATTGTTGATCAGTTGTTCCTCAGCTGCTGTGATCCAATCTCCTTTATTGCTAACGTATTCTCCAAGGTGGTCGTCACGAATGAGCACTTTGATTTCCTGCTTGAGGTCGAAGCAATTGCTCGTATTGTGACCATGATCCCGGTGGAAGAAGCAATATATGTTCTTACTTCTCTTATCAAGGTTGGATTTCAACTTGTTCAGCTAGTGGAGAAGATGTTTGTCCTTGATTTTCATCAGAACCTGCTCTAGTGTCTTGTTGAGAGGAGTGTAAGTTTTGAACTTACTAAAACTTACTATCAGGCCAGTTGTTCGATTTTCAGTCGTCTCGAGATCAGTCATCCTTTCTCTTCTTGTTCGTATTGGTTGAGTTGGGCTCTGCCTTCACATGCTCCTTAGCTAGAGGATTTTTGCTTTGGGCAGTGTCCCGTAAGATCCGAGACTCTTTAAAATTAGCATACTTTTGTGATCAGTTCAGAAACTCGGCCAGCGTGGCAGGAGGATTCTTATCTAGAGAAAAAGGAACGAGTTATTCCTCAACCCGCTCATGATGGCATTCGGGGTGACCTCATCCGAGTGCTTTCAAACTTGTAATGCTTCCAGATTGAAGCACATAATGTAGTCCTTTAGAAGTTCACCTTCTTTGTGGATCATGTGAAGAAGATGGGTAGGCGCCTTGAGTCTCTTCTTCCTTCTGATGAAGTTCGTGACAAAGGCTTGTCTTAGCTCAGAGAACGAATTAATGGACCTCGACTTTAGCTATTTGAACCCTAGCCAGTAGCGTTGGCTAGAGTCAAGGAGAAGGCTCGACACATGACTGCATCAGAGGCATCATGGAGTTCCACGTGGATACAGAAAGATTCCATGTGCTCTGACGGGTCAGTATTCCCTGTGAAGGGTGTGATTTGAGGCAATCGAAACCTGTCTGGTAATCGTGCTTGCATGATGTCGCTAGTGAATGGGGATTCAGTCTCCTCCATTGAAGTTATTGTCGCGTTGGCTCAGTATGCTTGCTACATGTCGCCGATCTGGTCTCGTAAGCTTTTTAGTTCAGCTTTCCACAGTTCTCCGCTTTCGACAATAGCTTCGACCGGGGCTTTAACACGCCTCTTCTGGTCTAACTTGTGTCGTAGGTCAGAGACGGGTAAGGGGATGGTCCCAGAAATGTGAGACGGGATAGGCTTGAACGAGCTACGTTGTTGGCTCGGCTAGGGGCAGTATACATGCAGGAAGGTCGGGAAGGACCATGGCTTGGTTGCTCGTCCTCTTCGTCAGCTCTCGGTGCATTTTGGGGTTGCATCTACTCCAGCATTTTTTTTTACATAGCCCAAGTCTGCCATCATGTCTCCAAATTCTCTTTCGAGATTGTTTAGTCGACCGTTCCTGACACGAGTCCATTGACCGCGTCTGCTTAAGCCAGAGGAGGAACCTTAATGGCTCTCCTGTGGCTCGGGCTACCTTGGCTTCTCTAGCTGTTTTGAGGCACGACTAGTCGTGGGTAGGGTTATGATCAGAATTGCCATTGGAGGGGATTGAGCTTTCTTCTTTCCCCTGGTCATCATAGATGTTGCTAGTAGAGATGAGAGCAGCTTAGATGTCATTCCCACAGACGAAGCCAAACTATTGATGCAGTTTTCTGGCAGACCCTCCATAGTTGACCCTCCTAAACCTACACAAGTGAAAAAGAGAAACAAAGGAGACCCTGACTAGTGCAAGGGACTCTCCGATGCCTAAGTCAGGAACGAGGTCTTTTGTTGTAGAGTAGGGTCGAGTGCTAGGGTACAAATAAGTGTACCTTAGATGGTTGGAGACACCTCTATATATAGGGAAGGGAGCACAATTGTACGAGGACTCTTCCCTAATATCTTGGAGATCTGTTAGGATCCAGGATCTTTGCGAGATTACCGGCTTCTGAAGTTATCGGGATTTGATCTTATCCCCTAAAGATCTTAGGAGAGATCTTTGGGATGTTAAGAGATTCTTTGAATCTGTAGCTCGGATTTGAGTCGGCTCACACAGGTGTGTGACGACTCGGGAATAAGTGACACCGGTCTATTTGACAAATCAACGTTCACCATCTTCGACCGATCCCTGGGTCAGAGGATCCGTGTCCCCTTCAGCTAGGCGCTAATGGTTTTCGACCTTGTCAGGGGAGGTCTTCGATGTATAACCGAACGTTGGCCGATCTATGGCCATCCAATGGCCGAGCTATGACTGAGATATGGCTAGATAGTAATCGATCTGAGGTCGACATATGGTCGATCTATAGCCGACCTATGACCAACCTATGAGTGTTCTTTGAGTATCCTTATAGTTGCCTCAACCTCCTTGAAGGTCAGCCTATTTCTGGACGTAAATACCTTATTAGGCTTGGTTTTTACTGGGTCCATGCTGGTTCAGTAGAGTTGGTCCATTCCATAAGCTGACTTATCGACTTGTCAAATTTCCCCCTAACACAACCCATGGGTAGGAAGGTTTGAATTGTTTAACAAAAGTGATTCTTTAGAATCATATGCAATCCATAATCGATCGGCCTAACAACTAGATGGATCAAATTGAATTTCTATATTAAATGTCATTACTTAAATGGTTTATATTTGTAAGATCATTTTAACAATTGCATGGTTGTTACCAAGAGATACTATATCGTGGAAATGCATTTTTTTTTCAAGAATGTTGAAAATATATTAGAAGACGTGGGTCATCCGTTGGTGTGTGTGTGTGTGTGTGTGTGGTGTGTGTGTGTGTGTGTGTGTGTGTGTGTGTGTGTGTGTGTGTGTGTGTGTGAAGAGAGAGAAGTATGTGCACCTTTACACACAAGTCATGGGTGTCTAATCCAAATGGTCCATGTGATGCAACATGTCATGAAACCCCAAGGTACCAATTTTCACCCTGATCTAAAATTTTGATGGGCCATGGAAAAGAGAGATACAAATTAAGGGAGGAAACCGTTTTTTTTTCCCTTTCTTTTTAAAGGCACATCAAAGTTTTGGATCAAAGTAAAAGTTGAGCCCTGGGGGCGTCATGGGGTGTTGCATCACGTGGACCATTTAGATTTTGGACTCACATCATCTAATATATATACATATATACATATATGGGAAATGGTACTATGAGGTCGAGTTGTGTGGGCCCCACCGTGATGAGTGTCCAACATCTATTCCATCGGTTAGATGCACCATTCCAAGTTGGGCCACGGGCTTGAAAATCAAGTTAATCCATGACATGGGTGGGCCACACCACATATAGCAGTTGATAGAGGTTACTCTCCCATTAAAACATTCATAAGCATTTATTGGGCTCACTTAGATGTAGTTCACAAATCCAGCCCATCCATTGTATGTGTACCACATGGATGAGGGGTCATACCAAGTTTCAGCCGCATCCAAAACTCAGGTGGGCCCCACCAAGTGTTTTTATATGTTTAAGCATGTCTTCATGTAGTTTTAGATGGTATGGCCCACCCGAGTTCCATATACGACTGATTTTTGGGATATCCCATGACCTAAAGGGGACCGATCAAATGTACGATGTTGATGTTAGACAAACATCATGGTGGGGCCCACACAGCCCGACCTCATGGGAACTTCCCATGAGGTTGGCCTCATAGTACCCCCCCCCCCCCCACCCACACACACACACACACACATATATATATATATATAGATATATATATATATATATATAGATATCTATGTGGTCAAGCTCACGGGAACTTCCCATGAGGTCGAACTGTGTGGGCCCCACCATGATGTGTGTCAAACATCTACCTCATTAGTTAGATGCACCATTCCATGGTGGGCTTAGGGCTTAAAAATCAAGTCAATCCATGACTTTTGTGGGCCACACCACATACAGAAGTTGAGAGGGGCTACCCTCCATTAAAACATTCCTAATCATTTGTTGGGCCCACCGAGATGTGGTTCATAAATCCAAACATCCATTATGTGTGTTCCACTTGGATGAGGGGTCAAACCAAGTTTCACACGCATCCAAATTTTAAGTGCGCCCCACCAAGTGCTTTTATATGTTTTCGTTATGTCTTCATATGATTTTAGATGGTATGGCCCACCTGAGTTCCGTATACGGCTGATTTTTGGGATATCTCATAATTTAAAGGGGACCCATCAAATGCACGGCGTTGACGTTCGACACATATCGCGGTGGGGCCCACACAGCTCGACCTCATGGGAAGTTCCCATGAACTCGATTGCATAAAACCATTTCCCCCACACACTCGAGCTGTGTGGGCCCCACCGTGATGTTTGTTGAACATCAACACCATCAGTTAGCTGTACCATTCCATGGTGGGCCTCAGGCTTAAAAGTTAAGTCAATCCATGACTTGTGTTGGCCACACGAAATATAAAAGTTGAGAGGACTTACCCTCCCATAAAAATATTCATAATCATTTGTTGGGCCCACCGAGATGTGGTTCATAAATACAGCCCATCCATTATAGGTGTCCCACTTGGCTGAGGGGTCAGACCTAGTTTCAGACGTATCCAAATTTCAAGTGGGCCCCACCAAGTGCTTTATATGTTTTAGGCATGTCTTCACATGATTTTAGATGGTATGGCCCACCTGAGTTCCATATACTGCTGATTTTTGGGATATCCCATAATTTAAAGGAGACCCATCAAATACACAGTGTTGATGTTCGATATGCATCATAGTGGGGCCCACACAACTTGACCTCATGGGAAGTTCCCATGTGGTCAACTGCATAGAACCATATATATATATATATATATATATATAATATATATATATATATATATATATATATATGGTATTATGAGGTCTATAAACTCGTATCCTAGTCTGTACTGTTCTGTCGACTCCTGCCATCCTTCCCATCGAAGTCCTGCAATCTGCGACCTATAATCGATGTTTGCCCTAGACCTTAAGTCGTATCCTGTAGATTTGAGTCAGATTAATTCGAGACTTGTACCATTGCGACCGCATCGTCACTGCGGTTCCAACGACCTGACTCGCGCACCGATCCGATACCTAGGTCTGAAGATGTGGGCCCATGTTTATTTCGAGGAAAATACCCCGCATTTGCAATCCCAAGAGAATCTCTACAACATGTCCCATCATCAATCACCTCATGTCAAGTACAAGAGCACCCATGCTTTCTTTCTCCACAAGTCAAGCAACCACCAAGTCAACCAATCGCTCACCTCACCCATCACTCACTTCACATCCATCACTCACCTCACATCCATCACCCATCACTCTCTCTCCTTACAATCGTCTCTCTTACTCTCTCTCACATTTCTCTTCACATTTTCTAAGCAATAAAAACCAAAGAGAGTGGTGGACGTTCATGCATTCTAAGGAGAGAAAGTGAGATGTGTGTGGCCCACTTCTCTCCCAAAAACCTTCATCCTAGCCATTCATTTCTCATCTTCCACCATCAAAGTGAAGCACAAGGAGACCGACATTCCAACGAACCGAGAAGATCGAACGGTGGGTGCTCTATTAGGCCTAGATTTCCTTTTTTTATGAAGGGCCAAGTGAGGCCTACCGATTGATGGTATGGATCTCACTTTGGAACCTAGGTGTGGCCGATGAAGCCGGGTAGGTATTGGCAGACTGCTGGTCAGGAAGATAGTGTGGTCTCTTCCACTTTCTTGGCTGTGCAACTAGGGATGAGGCAGTCAGTGTGAAGTGTATTAGACCCCGGTGATATCCAGAGAGGAACTGTACTGATATGTGTACTTGATGAGTACTGATATGCTTGTTTTGTATCTCGCATATGACATTTGGCTACATAGGCCTCGCATCGCATGGCCTTGGTATGGCCGATAACATTTATGTCATGCATCACATAGCTTTGGTACATCTGAAGCATTCATGGACTTATCGCATATTTCCGCATTAATCTGATATTTATATATATGCTTGACACTTACCTTGTGCACACACTTACACCATCCTCTAAGCTTTCTATAAGCTTATGCACGATAAATGCGTGCAGGTGGCGTTAGGTTGCAGTAGCGTTAAGCTTGGAGCGTGCAGCGGACTTCTGGAGCTTTGATTTTGATACATATGTATTTCCCTTTCAGCATTGTATTCAACTGTTTATATTAGTGGATATGTGATGATGATGTTGCCTTTGTGATTTGGGTAAGCTTGTGGATATGCTTATTACGAGACAAAAGTACATTGAAAATCCTCATTGTAGGATCCCAGGATTGGAATCTGGCGTATGGTCGCTAGGAGCCGAGAATGGGGTACTACGGAGGCTATTGGCACTGGATTCGGCGATCAAAAATTTTGTGAGCCCGGTTTTTGAGTTTGGGGCGTGACAGAAGTTGGTATCATAACATAACTTGGGAATACCTGAAGATGACATCACATATCTGCTAATACCTATCCTGCACTCAATGATTGTTGAGAACTTAGAATGATTAGATCCCCGAGTTCAAATAACGTAGAGATTTTCTAATATAGCTCCCTATTGTTGAGATTGTGAGGCTGCATATTTTTTATCATTTCTGTTCCAGGATCCGAGGTTCAATGTGATCATCATAATGCTTACGAGACGTCTTGGGAGTAGGAGGCTGAGATTCGTGGGCGTTGTCCCTATCTCTTAGGTGTTTAATTATGTTGGGATGTTGTGTTCTGATAGGATTTCCCTCCCTTGGTGAGCTCTGTATTGGTCATGTTCTGGTTTAAATTTCGAGGATGAGATTTTTATTAGGTAGGGAGAGCTGTAAGACCTGTATCCTAGTCTGTACTATTCTGTCGACTCCCACGATCCTTTCCGTCGAAGTCCGGCAATCTACGACCTATAATAGATGTTTGCGTGCGACCTTAAGTCGTATCTTGTAGATTTGAGTCAGCTTAATCCGAGACTTGTACCATTACGACCGCACCGTCACCGCGCTTCCAATGCCACGACTCGTGCACCGTTCCGATACCTAGGTCCGAAGATGTGGGCCCACGTTCATTTCGAGGAAAACACCGTGCATTTGTAATCCCAAGAGAATCTCTATAACATGTCCCATCAATTAATCAATCACCTCATGTTAAGTACAAGTGCACCATGCTTTCTTTCTCCACAAGTCAAGTAACCACCAAGTCAACTAATCTCTCACCTCACCCATCACTCACTTCACATCCATCACTCACCTCACATCCATCACCCATCACTCTCTCTCTCTCTCTCTCTCTCTCTCATTTCTCTTAACATTTTCTAAGCAACAAAGGCTAAAGAGAGTGGCGGATGCCCATGCATTCTAAGGAGAAAAAGTGAAATGTGTGTGACCCATTTCTTCTCCCATAAACCTTCATCCTAGCCATTCATTTCTCATCTTCCACCATCAAAGTGAAGTACAAGGAGACTGACATTCCAACGGACCGAGAAGATCGAACAGTGGGTGCTCTATTAGGCCTAGATTTCCTTTTTTTTATGAAGGGCCAAGTGAGGCCTGCTGATTGATGGTATGGATCTCACTTTGGACCCTAGGTGTGGCCGATGGCCCAGCTTGATTCTCATGATCATTCCATGGCGGGGCCATTATCCATGGACCGCATCATGATGTTTATTTTCTTTGCATGGATAGAGGTCATCTAGATTGTCCATTTGGGTGGAGAAAGGAACGTCCACCGTTAATCTTTGATTTAGTGGGCCCACATGTAATGGGACCCACTTGATGTATGATTGATTTCAAAGGAGGGCCCAT